>JAHTLZ010000008.1:15961223-15980869 GCA_023846285.1 Phrynocephalus versicolor | reverse complement strand
GTGTGTGTGTGTGTGTGTGTGTGTGTGTGTGTGTGTGTGTGTGTGTGCTCCTCTCCACACGTGGGTCGCTTGGGAGGCAAGACCCCCCCTTCCTGTGTAGTGATGTGAACAAGCATCATCATAACCGAAGCATGAAGTGCAAGGTTAAACAGAAGGCAACAATCCGTAGGGTCCCATGTTCCTCGCTTTGCCACATACCTTCTGCATGTATATACAGTATTATTTATTTATTTATTAGATTTATATACTGCACCATCTAGCCCGAAGGTTACTCTGGGTGGTTTACAATGTATATGTAACACACACACATGTATACACACACAGACTGAGTATACAGGATACTATATATATATTCTGTACAGTATACATGAATCATATACAATAAATGTGTACAAATAACATGAAAATTATATCAAAGTTGATACAAAAATATTACTAAAAGAGGAAAACCTACCAGGGTGCCCAAAGAGTCCTTTAACTTTTTTTAGGGGGACCTTTTTGGAGTGAAGCCAAGATAATTTAATTAAATAAAAAGGAATAGGCAATAGTATGTTTCCTTGGAACTTTTCTTTCCGTACATGGCTGCCTGATTTATCAGGGAAATCAGACTCTGTTATGTTGAAAACTCTGTTATGTTGAAAAAAATATATGCCACTGTAAATATGTTGGTTTTAATCATGTCATCCATATATGCTGCCTGTTTTTGCATGAAACAAGCCTGAGTTTTACAGAAGTTGAGCTTATTGAGCTGCCTGGGTGCACACATAATATGTTTGTCTGAACTTTGCTTTTTATAGCTGGTATCCTTAAGCCAAGCAAGGGGGGGGTGTTATTCCAGTTGGAGATAGGGGCACATAGCTTGTTACTGTACTACCAAACCATTTTGAATCCCTAAAGAGAGTTTGACTAGTAATTCTGGATTAGTCAGATTTCCCAGGTTGCATGACATCCTAAACCCTGGAGAGGCAAGCGTTGCGCCCTCCAGATGTTTTTGATTGGCAACTTGCATAAGCTCTTGCCATTGGCTGGCTAAGGCTAATAGGAGTTGTAGGAGAAAAACATCTGGCAGGGTGCACTTGCTCATCCCTGCCCTAAATAAACATTTCTGCTTCGCTTAATAGTCATTCTTAAGTGAGGAGAAGCACTGGCTGTTCACAAGCAAGACTGGCTTTAAATATGATATAAAGGTTGAATATTTTGGCTTCAGTAAATTTGAGGCTGCAGGATTTGATTATTGTTGTTCAAAATTCACTAACAGGGATTACGGCTTCTATATTATTTTCTCCAGGCTGTTTTGTCTCACCAGGCTGCCGTTCCTCATACTAGATGTTTGCTAAAATATTTTCCTTCCCAGAGCCTGCTGAATCCTCTATTACAGCTGTGGTTATCTGTATATTTTGTGCAGTATCCTCACCAGCATTGTGTCTTTAGGTCACTCTATCTGTATCATTCACACTTGCACTTTCTGTGTGATGAACAACAGTGCAAATTGGTTAAGATTTTGAACTGTAACTCTGAATTTAGGGTTATTTGACAGCACTGTTCCTAAAAGTGCAGTATCTAGATTGGGATTTATCCTAGCAGTTGCCTGTTTAAAGGTGTAATCTGCTGCCTGTGTGATTAACAGTAACATACTGCTTCATGTGAACCGTGTTTGAAGCTGATGTCTGTTTGAGATCTGGATGAGGACAGTGGTGGACTGTTATGTGCTCCTGTAATCTGCCCTGGTACTGTACAAAATGATTGAGGAATATGCTGTATTTGCACTATCCCACTGTTTGGAAATTCTTATGGACATCATCAACCCTGTCAACATCACCTACCTCGTGCCCCAATTCCAGTAAGGTCAGAAGAGTTTAGATGACAATAACGGCCTTCTAAGTCCTGTCATCCTGTAAATCCCAAATTATTCTGTAGTTACAGATAGACACTCTGGTCAAAGTATGGCTGCCTGTGGAAGTACACTCACTGGGACATCCTCCTCAAACAGCTCTGATGGTGAGTTTTTATAGAGAACGATTATATTTAATGCTACAGCCTGTTGTGTCATTTTTTTAAACCTTGGCAGATAAGGCAGAAAAAGTTCGGAGTTAGTTACAGCCCAGAGGGGAAGAATTAATTGAACATAGTCTCAGCCGATTAGTCTGGCAGGCTTGGCAGCAAATTAGAACTTTGAATTAGTTAAGGTTAATCTTGATTCACCTGTAATGACATGGACACTCACATCTTTAGCAAGGATTTGAAGGCCTTAGGACAGTGCTGGTGAACCTATGGCACAGGTGCCAAAGGTGGCACTCGGAGCCCTTTCTGTGGGCACCCGACATCACCCCTTCACAGCCACCTGTATTCAGGTTAAATTGCTATATTAGCACTTAGCGAAAAATTAGTGGGTTTTGAATTGCAGTTTGGGACTTGTTCTCTAAAAGGTTCACCATCACCAATTTATACCATAATCAGTTACGGTCTGAGCCAGGAAGAGCATGGCTCTCTCGGGACAGTGTTGGTGAACCTATGGCATGGGTGCCAAAGGTAGCACTCGGAACCCTTTCTGTGGGCACACAGCCTCCTATATTCAGGTTAAATTGCTGTATTGGCATTTTGTGAAAAATTACTGGCTTTTTAATTGCAGTTTGGGCACTTGGTCTCTAAAAGATTCGCCATCACTGCCTTAGGACTTGGATTCCAAATATGACTGAAATATATCTGGGATGTAGTAAGGGACAGGTGTCGTATGGAAAACATGCTCCTTACATAAGGGGCAAATCTGTTCTGTACAGCTTTTTCAAGAAAAAAAACCCACAGGTTGTTACCTATGGCAGTTGTGCAAGTGTACTACATTATATGTGCCTCCGCTGAGAAGCCAGCATTGGAAATTGAGCCAAGGAATTGCTAAACCAGTGTACAAAAATACTCATGGTGCAAAATAGATATTTTGTGAACATGGTGCAAATAGGCATGCATTTCAGCCCTTCAGCAGCAGATTCCTGCATTGGACAAGTGTTACAGGAAGTGGCATTCTGCTGTGAAAGGTTAAAGTGCATTTCCACTTCCTCACTGACACAAAAATTAGTCATGGATAATTTTCCCTTGGTGTGCAAATCCTGAGACCATCTAAAGAGAGAAAGCACTTCACTCTGTAAAGAATTTGTTGCTGCAGTGTCCTTACCTGTGTAATGCCCCTCACACTAGTCTTCACTTTTGTAGGGCAAGTGTTTCCATTACAACTCTCAAACAGGGTGAAAGCACTGGAAGAGTTGTTAATTTTTCCTATTCTGATAGCCTGTTGGTATGTTCAGATGCTTTTAATTTAGCAGAAGCAATATATGTCTTTACAATCTGCCCTCATGAGCTTCCCCACGGGGTTTTGAGTTCTGCTAAGAATTAATGCCACAAGTCAAATGCGGGAACTGATATGTGCCAGTCTGCTCTCGTACATCCTTGATACTGCTTTGCCATTTGTTTACACCACACATTTCTAGCACTAGGAGATAGCCTTCTGTTTTTTTCCTGGTCTTATGATTGACGTACTAATATATAAACAGCAATCTGATGTCCTTCCGCGTCTCTACCTGGCACAGTAAGACTGGAGTTAAAGAGGTTTTAGCCAGATCTATTCTTCTGCCATTCTGAATTTTATATTGACAGTTTACAGAAATCTAAACATGCCACAAATAGCATCTTTCCCCTGGTAATCAATCTGTGGCTCTCCTTCCCTCCTTATACCAAGACAAGTCAAACAGCTGAAACAGGATAGAAGAAATATCTCAGATATTTTTACTATATCCCATAGGAATCTGAAATTCTTGCAGTGTCGGGAAAGGACAAAACATTGTTTTGTACTTTCACAAGTAGCTTTGCTACTTGGCTTAGCTGCTGCTGTTTTTCTGTATTGAAACCTGAGAGTTGCTAAAAATAACTTCACACTTACATCTAGTCAGATCTGGTACTTCTGCGTCAGTGTTTTCAGTATTCAGACCTGCCTCATTCCGTACAGCTGTAAAGGAGAAAACAAACCTTTTTTTCAGAAAGCCTTGTGCCAAATTGGGGAAGTCTTGTATTGCTTTAGCTCCCTATGAGGTGTTTCAGTCATCTGATTTTGGGGGGCAGCTGCTGACTGTGGTGCTGTGGTTTGGGAATATAAACAAGAGCTCTGAACCTGGGACTAAGTTCCTGAGTAAGTCAAGCCATCTTCAAAAATCTATCTATCTATCTATCTATCTATCTATCTATCTATCTATCTATCTATCTATCTATCTATCTATCTATCTATCTATCTATCTATCTATCTATCTATCTATCTATCTATCTATGGGAGTTAACTATAATATCTGTAAAATTTTAGATTTCCCTCGATATGTATTGTAGCTATATTATACTTTGCAAGTTTCCTAGATCCTAATAGTATCAAAAAGCTATAGGATAAGCAAAGCATCAGTGTGTAATTTTGGAACTCTAATTTTGTGGATTATTTCTAGCATTCTGCAGTTCCAGCGATAGTTCTTCGTTTCAGCCCATCAAAACCCAAGTGGCCATCCCAACTGCTCATGTCATGCCTTCCATGCTGGATGCATCTCCTCACTTAGTGAGTGAATCAAGTTCTTTGCGGACCACCTTGGCATCCTCCCTGCCAAGCTCCTCTGGCGACGCACGAGGGTTGATGCCCAACCATGACTCTGGCACTCAGAGACCCTCCCAGGTGTTCCGCGGGAGCCCTCATTCGTATCGAACTCCAGTGGGAAATGGCCGTGATCAACCGTTGCTCCTTCCTTCTGATCAAGCAAGCGTGGAAAGCGCTCAGAAGCCTGCCAGGCAAACTGGTGACGTCACGTTTAATCATTCTGTTTTTCAAGAGAGGCAGCCCATTGGACCTTGGTCCCAGCTCCAAATGTTCGGTTCAGATACCACTATGGCTGGTGTAGAAAAAGAACCATGCAAAGGGTTGCCCGATGCGAAACGAACAACTGAGGCCAGTCGAATCTGTGAAAAGCCGGTGTCCTCTGAGTTTAATCCAGCTGGCCTGTACTCCAACCCAGCTCCTGCTCAGTCTCAGGTCTGGAAGCAGGGATCCTGTTCCCTCCATCCCCATGAGAATTGTGCACTGGGCGCTTGGAAGCACCTGGATCATATTCGGCTGCAACTGGAGCAGATGCAGGTAGAAGGCCCGTTTCGAAACAAATAATCTTTAATTTGAGGGTGGATGTGTTCGTAGACAACATCCTTAAACCAGGTTAAATTATCTAGCCCTTATTCAAAATCTCATATTCATCAGGCATTGTGTGCCCCTCTTTTTTCCTGTTAAGATCACATACATAACAGAATTTTGGTGCTATATTTTTACGTATAGATCTTTTTAAAACTGGCTTTTGGGCTCAATATCTATCCCCCTTTTTAGAAAGAACAGCCCATAGGGACCCAATTCACAGATTGTCTTATCTTCTTTCAGGCTCTAATGTGTACATTGTTCGTAAAGTTGCCAAGTTTGTAATTAAAGCTGCAGCTTTAAGAACGCAATACGTCGAACAAATTGGAGTATCCTGCAAAGGAGATCTACATATATGACTTCTGAATATTCTGAATCTGTATTGTAGGGTACCCTATTGGATGGTGTTGCATGTACTTCAATGTATTTTATATTCTGTGTTGTTATTGGTTGATATGGTCATAGGACTAATCAATAAATTTATTTGTCTTGTCTTGGGCTCAGTCACTTGAGCAACAGTTAGATAGAAATGGAAAGGAATGTGGAGTGGTGGGTGTTTGAAGTTGTCAGATACATTTATTACTTCTTGCTTTTTTTAGTGGGTTTGGTGAAAGAGTACAATGTATAGTAACATGTATTTTACCATGACTCATGCTTATTGAAGAACTGATGACTACGAGTCCTGTGTATATCAAGCTTTTTTAAAAACACAACTTTAAATAGAAGAATATTATCGTATGAGTTTTGAAGCAGTGACACCAAGCAAAATTGGCATCAACTGTATGGAGGCAGCTGGAGAACCTGTTTTTGCCATACCTAACATATACATTTTGTTTGCTTTTATTCTGAGTTCGAAAACCTGTTGACAAGTAATACAGTTTGCAGAACAAGTGGGACTCATTTTGTTTGTCCAGGTTGCTTCCAAGTGCCTTGCCATCAAGTATGAGTGGATTTCTAGTTAGAACAGATAATAATGGCAACTTTCCATTTTGTTTCCCTGTGGTGCACAGTGGTTTAAAATGATTTTGGACATGTGTCCAAAATAACTGTATATTCTTAGGAGATGAGCTTCCTGTGTTATTGGTGTGTGGAGAACGCAGAGAGTAAAATAGTCTTTGTGATGTTGTAGCTGTGTTTGAGTGCAAAACTTCAAACCTTGTTTCATCTGAACCTCATCTTTCTAGCTGCAAAATAAAGCCGCTTGCTATCTTCCCTTGGTGAACAACACTCCCCTGCCCACTCTTGATCCAGCCCAGTGGGTCAGTATTGTGACGGCAAATGAGAACCTGCTAAGGGAGAAAGAAATTCTTATTGACAGGTAAGAAATAAAACGAGAGAGAGATGATCTGTGACTCTATAGCAATTGATGCTGTTAACTGAAACCGATACTAAACAACCTGATGTCATAATTCTAAATTCCTAAACTTTGTTACTTGGGTACCCATGTTGTGTATTAGATAGAGTCATGCACTAGGGCTCACGAATCCCTGGCTCTTCCATGGAGACTTACTGGATGTGTGTGGCATTGATACCTCGCTTACCCAGAAAACAGTATTAGGGTCACTATAAGTCAGTTCTGGCTTGACAGTCCTCCACATCACCAGCACTCTGTTACAAGTAAGCCTCAGTTGAGGCTACTTATAAGTTATAAATAAACATGACTAGGGTTCTGCTGTAACTTTTGTGCTAAGAATATAATGAAATAGTTCAGCAGTGTCACCAGAGAAGTAGGTACATCCGCTGTGTTAACGGGAAAGGGCTGGAAGGGGAGAGGATCTTTCTTTGAAAGAGGTTTTGTGCCCCTTAACAGTTAAGATCATGAAGTGATTTAATAATGATTTTATTTGGGCTGTACATCATGTGCCTTTCCAGATTTCATTGGACTCCAGATGTTGATGGGTGAGGCAGTGAGGGGCAGTGGCTTGAGTGTTGAACTAGGACTTGGGAGACTTGAATTCAGCACTCTTAGTGGGTTACGTTGGCCAACTCTGATTATGACAAACTTCCCTGGGTTGTTTTGAGGAAGAATGGAGGTGGAGGAGAGTTGTTTTTGTTGGCTTGAGCTCATTGACAGGAAGGAGAAACATATATGGAACTAATAAATAAACTCCCAGCAGCCAACGCCAGAAGGGCCACTGGTAAGCCTTGATGAGAAATAGACTCCAGTTCCTGGAGGGCCTCTTCAGTCGAGTTTCACTGAAACTTGGGCTGTCTTTTAATTGGGAGATTGAAGCTTTGTCTATTATTTCTCTTTAGAGTCCTTGATTGGTTTGTATTAATTCAAGCAGGAGATGATCACCTGTCTCTCACTTAGTTTTCCTCCTTCACCACTCCTGCTTTTGACTCCTGTCAAGGAAGTCATAGGTGGGTATTAGAGTTTGCTAATGAAAAGGCACGGGTAAACACTTAAAACACCGACAGAAAGTCCTTTCAGCTCAAGTAAACTTCCTGTTTTGACACCCGACAGTCCAATTTTGTCAACAGTGACCTCTGTGTCTTGTAATTTTTCTGGGTCTAAAGGCAGCGGCAGCACATTTCCCAGCTGGAGCAGAAAGTACGCGAAAGTGAGCTGCAAGTCCACAGTGCCCTCTTTGGCCATCCTGCCTCCTACGGGGACATGTACCTGCTCCGGATGCAGGTAAGTGCTAGTCTCTCACTGTCGGTGTGACTTGAAAGCGCTGCCTCTTCTCTGAAGGAAGACCCAAAGGAATGCTGATGGGTTGAAGGAGATGGAATGAGGGGGGGAAAGAGATGGGCTGTTCTTCTGGGATGTCTCTTCGACTCCTAGTCTGGTACTGTTGAGTATGGCCTTGTCAGTAGGAGGCTGGAGGCTGCCAGGGGGAGGAGAGACCAGTCCCTCTTGCATTAGCCAGCTGCTGTATTTCTTGGCTGGATTAGAGGGGTGGATTTTCCTAGCAACCTGTGCAGTTCCGTGCTGGGCCCAAAAGAAGGGATGGAGGTCTCTCTTCCACTTGAAGTCACATACACACATTTCCATGTCACCTACGGCAGCAGGGTTAGCATTTAAAACTGATTGACCCACTAGCTGTTTCTCTTTGTGTGGGTTTTGAGAGATGTATTAGAAGCTGTTTGACCATTCGGTGGTGGTGGTTGTTTTACAGGAACTGCAGCGGGAGAATGTATTCTTACGAGCTCAGTTCACTGAAAAAACAGAGTCTCTTAGTAAGGAAAAGATTGAACTGGAGAAGAAATTGGCTGCTTCAGAAGCAAGTGTCAAACAGATCCAGGATGCCCACAAAGAAACTTTGCATAAGCATGCAGCAGAACTGAAGAAACAAGAAGAAAGGGTAGGCTATCTCTATTGATACGCAATAATTCTATCCACCTGCCTGCCTGCCTACTTACGATATTACTGCCATTCAGGGCAAAACCACTGCCCTATGTGGTTTACAACAGAGTTGATATATTTCAACAATTCCCCCTGCAAATGATGCAATTATACTCTAATACAAACAAGAGACATAATAAAAGACAGCAACAATAAAGCTATGTGGCGACAACTGACGTAGATGAGCTTCACTTTCCCTATCATTTTGGGTGACCACACCTAGAGAGGCCCAAAGGATTTCCACTTGGAACCGGGCATTCTCGGTGGCCGCCCCAACACAGTGGCACAAACTGCCGGTCGAGATCAGGCAGTTGGACTCACTGCCAGCATTTAGAAGGGCATTGAAGACCTTGCTCTTTAGGCAATGTTTTGGGTAGTCTTCGAGCACCCAGTGGCCTGTGATTAGTTTGTCTGTCTGCTGGTTCCTGATTTGTCTTGCCGGAGTTTGTTTGTGTAGTTTGGCTGCTGATGCGGCTTGCATATTTTCATTTTATTTCATTCGTTTTTTATTATATTGTTATATTAGTTATTATTTTTATGGTGTTTGTATGTTTGAGCAAGTTGCTCTTGCAACATGTTGTACACCACCCTGAGTTCCTCCGGGAAAATCGGGCAGTTAACAAACACATGAATGAATGAATGAATGAATGAATGAATGAATGAATGAATGAATGAATGAATGAATGAGGGTCAGCAGAAAGGCTGCTGTAGAGGAAGAATATCAGTAAAGGCTTCTCTAATGAAATCTGCCTTAGCTAGCTTGGGAAAGTCCAGATTCCTAGCTAACAGCTTCCAGGCACCCCCCCCCCCCCCTTAGCAGCAAGGCCTGAGAGGAATGGGTGACACGGGCAGCAGTTGTTTGAGAGAGATGCTCTGACAGCTCTCGAGGTCCCAGATCATGTAGGGCTTTGTGTGTCAGCATGAATGCCAACAAGAAGGCTTCCGGTCCAAAATCCTTGGCTAGGACATGGAAGCATGTCTGTTCAGATGTAGAGAGTTGATACAGAGTATTCTGGTCCTGTAAGCACTGCAGATAGTCAGGAGAAACTATTGCATTTCCTTATTTAAATTGTTTTATACCACCTTTCTCCCCAGAGGGGACCCGAGGCCAATTACTACATATTAAGTAAAAAAATAAGAACTTCCACACAATACCCACCCTGATTTTCTTTACAGAAATATCAGCCAGGTTAGTGAATGGAATCCTTGCCTACCTTTCAAGGTGAGGCAAGAGCACACCTGTTTCTTATCCTTGATTTCATGCTGAAAATTTGAGCAGAGAACCTTTGTGCTGATGCTTGGCTTTTCTGGCATTTATGCCCAAAATTTTGACTCACTTTCTGCTCCCCAATTTGCATATTAATGCAGTGGTGCTGTGAGGAGTGGCGGGGTCTGTCTGGATGATTCTACACTGGGAACTGAATAAAGCAGGGAAAGAAAGCTGAGAGGATCAAGTGGAATTGCTGCGCCAGAATTAGTTTGCTCTTTCTCTTTCATATAAAGCTAGTTCTCTCTTTGCTCAGTAGTGGGGATGAAGGAGAGTGAGTTTTGTTTTCTTTAAAATTTGGATGGCATAACCTGCATCCTAAAGTCAAGTTGCTTCTCTTCTGGAGCCTCTGTTGATCTGTTTTATTCCATCAAGAAGAGTTGGCATGAATGAAGCTCTGCACTATGTATCATCTTCTAGCCATGTGAATACTGTTTGCCATGCAGTTCAAGCAAGCATCTGAACCTAATGCTTTTGTACTGAAAGCGTGATTGTAAGAGAGCCCAAACATGTCTTGTTTGTGCAGATAAAAGCAAGAGACAAACACCTGGAGCATTTGAAGAAGAAGTGCCAAAAAGAATCTGAACAAAACCGTGAGAAACAGCAGAGAATTGAGACCCTGGAGCGCTATGTGGCCGACCTCCCAATGTTAGAGGACCATCGGAAACAAAACCAGCAGGTAGAATTCAATCTTCTAGGTATCTTCAAGGTCCCCCTATTCTCCTTATTTTGCTGTTCCAAATAAGTTCAGTGGTTATATTGTTAGGTAAACCAGAAGTGTTGTAGATAATGAGCTTGACACGAAAACCTTGGACGTTTGCTGTCATCTGGAGGAATGTAGATTTCTCTCAAAGCAAACGTCTTATCACACTTGCTGCAAGATTGGAAACTCCCCAAAAAGTCTCAATAATAATAATAATAGCAAGGTCGGCAGAAGGGAGCAAGGAGGTATAAGATAAAGTTAGATAGACTTCGGAGGATGTACCGTTGGCTGCAAACCGCACCCGAGCGGAACCGGAAGTCCTTCTAGGTATCTCTGGAGCTTCAGAATAGATTGGAGGGTCCCTGCATGTGTTTGTGAGTGTGCACGTTGGACTAGAATCATTGTTTGCTTGGTCAGAAAGGGAAGTATTCTCAACTCTGGTGTCAGAGTGCTTCCAATGATAACATGAGTTGCAATCGCTCCTAGCTTCCTTGATAGGCACGTTGCTAAAGTGACGTGTTTTTCTGAACCGTGATGTGCTCATCCTTCCTAGCTAAAGGAATCTCAGCAGGCCGCTGCAGCGTTGCAAGAGACGGTGACTGCCCTTGAGAAAGAGCTTGGAGAGGTCCGTGCCAGTTGCAGAGAGAAGGATCTGCAGTTAGAAATGCAGAAACACAAAGAAATGGAATTGCTTTCCACTGTGCGCAGGTAAACGCTGCATGGAACTAATTTCAGAGAGGTGCAGAAAGGGGGGAACTACAGTCTAGAAACTGGACACTGAATTACTTTCATGACAGTGAACCCACCCACCCCCATGGGCACCATATAGATCAGGATGATGACAGAACATTTATAGGAGGAGGAGTGGTGGTCAGAGAAGAGAGGCTAACAGGAGACTATGGAGAAAGGGAAAGAACTAATTGGCTTTAAAAACCAAATGTGACCTGAAGTGGTAATGGAGGGATTGTTTTAGAGTAGGTATGTCCAAATGTTGGACCTCTTGATGTTTTGGGCCACAACGCCCAGAATTCCAAGCCTGTATTTCCAATGGCAAAGGACTGGGAGTTGTGGTCCAAAACATCTGGAGGGCTGAAGTTTGGACATGCCTGTTTTAGAGGTTTAAGTATAGTCCTGGGGGAGGAAAGAGACACATTGATTAGTCAGAATGTTGGCTGTAGCCCTGCAGTTTTTCTAAACTGCCTCTTAAAGGACCTTCCTGCCCTAAAAGGACGATGCCTCTTTTGGTTTCCGGGCATTAAAATTTCTTTTTATCGATTTCATTTCATTTCATTTCATTTGGAATGCATTACCTTGGATGGAGTTAGAGGGTGAGACTGAATGACTACTTCTGAAAAATAAATTCTGAGAGAGAGAGAAATGTGGGCTGGTTTCTTTCTTAATATGGGCCATCAGAGTTGTCTAAAAAGAAGGGAGTCTTGAAGTTTAGCTGCATATTTTCAGAGTGGAGTAGTATCTTTAACATCCTCTGGAATATGAAACGACTCCTTAAAGTGGTGGGCCTCTTACGGTCCCTCCGTTTGATAATTGCTGTCCTGTTTCTCAGTTTACAAGACAAGTTGCACCGTAGCAAGAACTCATCAGGGGACAACCATGTCCAGGAGATGGAAAGAGAGAAGCAAGAAAAGGAGGCTTTGCAAAAAGAGCGTGATCTGCTTAGAAAGGCAAGTTCTCTGGGTGCAAACTCCAAATAGGAGAAAGAGATTAGCTATGCAGATCTTGTGCGTGACCCTGGAGAGTTTTCTGGTGGTCCTGTTCTGGGTTGCTTCACCCTCCAGCTAATGCCATAGAAACCCCTCTTTTGCTTCTCCCTGTACCCAGTGGCCTTTGTCCCCTCTAGTGGATGCCATCCCTTCAGAAATTGCAGCCTTTGCGGCTCTCACTCTGAGCCGTTTGCTGAACAAAGCGAGCATCTGCTGATTAGGCTGGCAGTGCCTCAGGGGCGTGGTGGCTCGTAGGCCCATGGTGGCTCAGTAGACTAAGGCTCCGAAAACTGTTGACTGCAAAGTCGGCAGCTCGGCGGTTCGAATCCCAGGTGCCACAAAGTGGAGCGTGCTCCCGCTGATAACTCCAGCTCCTACCAACCCAGCAGTCCGAAAGCATGTAAATGCAAGTAGATAAATAGGTACCGCCGTAAAAAGGAAAGGTAAAACAGTGTTTCCTTGCAGCCATGCCGGCCATGTGGCCACGAACTTGTACAACACTGGCTCTTTCAGCTTGAATACAGAGATGAGCACCGCCCCTAGAGTCAGACATGACTAGCACGCATGTGCGGGGGGAACCTTTACCTTTTTAAGAATATAGCGACCCTTAAAAGCCATTGTGCTCACTTTCAGATTGTGGATAACCAGAAGAAGAAAGTGGATCAGTTGTCTTCCCAAGTCAAGGTGAGCCTCCTGTTGAAGGCTTGGCCGTGTGGTCCATGTCCGATGCATTACTCCCACGATCACTTAAACCAGGCATGGCCAAAGTCAGGCCCAGGGGCCAAATGCGTCCCGTTTACAAATTCTGAGTGGTCCACGGCCTCTTCTCCCCGCCGGCTCAGACTGTCATGCATCCCCACCAGCTGGCCCTTCACCATACCAGATGGAGGCATCAGCTTGAAGTTTTTTGTTTTGCCTACCCTCCCTGCCTCTGTCCACCACTCCCACCACCCCCAGCCACCCACCCCGCCTACCTGCACCCAGATCCGTTGCTGCAGCATCCTCTCTTCCTCCTTGCATGCTATAAAGACTTGTCCAAAGTCCGGCCTGGGGGCCGAATGCAGCTGAATGGTCAGCCCCCACACATTTTCACCTTGCCAAATCTGGCCCTCCTTGCAAAAAGTTTGGACACCCCTGACTTAAACGTTTCTCCTCTTGGCATATCACAGGAGCTGGGAGAGCAGATTGCTCAGGAAGAGGGCACGGCTCAGGCTCTGAGAGCCGATGCACTGAGGCAAGAGAGTGGCCTGCAGCAGTTGCGCGTCGCCGTGAAAGAGGTAGCCTCCCTTTTGCACATGGGTGTCTGCTAAGCTTTGGGACAAGAAGACTTTCACTGGAGCTCCTCTGGCCTATTCAGTTGCTGCTGGTGGTTTTGCAGTTCAGACTTGCTGAGTTATTAGTGGTCTTTCTGATGCCCCCATCTTTCAGTTTGCTGGTCCGTTGTCTCTCGATCAAGCTAATGTCCCAGTTAGTGTTTACTTTCATACATATTCTCGCGCTGTTGGGACCTTAATTCATAGGATCTTCTTAGCATGCAAGCAGCGCCTGTGATGCTGCAGAAACCATGCCGCTACAAATGGAGATTAGGCAGAGATTTCTTCATTCTCCTTGTGACAATCCAGCTCGACAGCTGCTTTGCAGTGGTTCAAGCTTTTGGGATGAGCATAAGTCCCATTTTGACTTGAGCTACTGCTTCTAATAGCTGCTTGTTTGCTTTCAGACCCATGAAGTCTCTTCATGCTGACAGTTCCGGGTTAAATCTCAGGAAGCTGCAGAAACCGTTAGAATACAAGGAAGTTGTAATTGATTTTATCGGTCTTCATGATCAAAGGAGAACACACTCCAGTCCCTGGAAACTAATGGCATCAAATTGCTGCACAGGCTTGGCTCGGTGTACACAGAGGAGTGTTTCTGGCTCTCTGAGAATCACTGGTGAAAAACATGATAGATGACGTTATGTGTCATTAATCAGAATTGTTTCTGTCTTCAGCTTTAGATCCATCCGTTCTTGAAGGTATTCTGATCTGGATAGATACCAATTTCAGACATGAGGGTGGATGGGCATATAGCTGAATCTCTAAATCATAAGCTCTGTATTATATTCAGCAAGTGAGTCATAGGTTGGACTTGTCTGAAAAACTCTTAGAGACACCTAGCTTCCTGTGTGTTAACATTTGGCAGAATCCTGTTGTGTAACATTGTGCCTGGTGCAATTTGGTCTGGTGTTGAAAACATCTTACACTAATTAATAGTTTCTTCTCTCTCCCCCCCCCCCTTTAATGTTTAAAGGCTCCCTGCATACCAAGTCTCTGAAAGCCTTCTCCAGGGCAAAAGGAGCCAGGTGTGATATGATAGATAGGAAATATTTTATTGTTATTTGTTTATTTATTGACTTTTATACTGCCCATCTAGCCCTAGGGCTACTCTGGGCAGTTTACAACATGGAATAACAGGGCATGCTAATAAAGGAATACATTTTAAGAAAAACCAAAATACAAGGAGCATAATAAAACAAAATATACATAAATCAACAACAATAAACTAAAATTAAGCTAAAATGAAGATAAAAATAGCAGGAGGTTGATAAAACAGGAAAAAAAGAGAGGCTAAGCGGTAAAAAGAATAGTGTCTTATTGGATGTTTGAGAAATCAGGAAAGGCCATTCTGTACAACCAGGTTTTCAATAGTTTTTTTAAAAAATGCGAGGATCTGTGGCCTCGCACTAGGGGGCACTGGAGAACCAGGCATGATGTCTGACCTTGGGGCATGTGTCTGTTTTCCAGCTGTCTGCCCAGAATCAGGAACTGATGGAGAAGAACCTGACTCTTGAAGAGCACCTCCGGCAGATGGAGCTGAATCAGCCCCTCTCCGAGGACACGACCCACCTTACCCAGGAGTTGCACAGAGAGTTGGCCAGCTGTTTGCGCGACCTGCAGTCCGTCTACAGTGTGGTCACTCAGAGGGCACAAGGAAAGGATCCCAATTTGTCGTTACTTTTGGGGATTCACAGTAAGTAAAAGAGCCACCTTGATCTCTTCTGATTTTGGAAGCTGAGCAAGGTTGACCCAAAGCAAAGCAAAGTGTTCTGCTTATATACTGCCCCATAGCACTTCAAGTACAGTGGTACCTTGTATAAAGGAATTAATTCGTTCCAAATGAATTTATGTTAAGCAAATTTTCCTTTATACAAATTCCCATAGGAATGCATTGAAAATGGAAGGATCCCATTTTTATGTTGTATGGATTCTCCCCATAGATGATTCTGTTAAACAAATTTCCCCCATCTCCGGAATGTTTTATCTTGTACAAATTTTATGTTATACAAGCTGTTTGTTATACAAGAGTCCACTGTACTCTCTGGGCGGTTTACAGTTTCATTACAGTATGCAGACTACACATTGCTCCCACCCCAGCAGGCTGGGTACTCATTTTATCGACCTCAGAAGGATGGAAGGCTGAGTCAACCATGAGCCTTCTACTTGGGATTGAACCCCAGGTCGTGAGCACAATTTTACCTGCAGGACAGGCATTGAACCACTGCACCACGAGGCACATTGGTCTCACATGTACTTGAATGGAGGGCCAGCAAGAGATGCCATCGTTTGGGCCAGGAAAGGATGCTGCCTCTGCCTAGGGGAAAACTCTTGCCAGATTTAAAAATACAGTGGTACCTTGTATAAAGGAATTAATTCGTTCCAAATGAAATTATGTTAAGCAAATTTCCCTTTATACAAATTTCCCAGAGGAATGCATTGGAAACAGAGTAATCCCTAATTGTGGTCATTTTTATGTTGTATGGATTTGCCCCATAGATGATTCTGTTAAGCAAATTTCCCCCATCTCTGGAATTTTTTATGTTGTACAGATTTTATGTTATACAAACCATTTGTTATAGGAGGGTCCACTGTACAAACCAAGAGGGACGAAGGGCCGGCCACAGTAATAAGGCAGCTTCCTGCGTTCCTGTATTTGAGATATGTTTATTTTCCCCAGCGGTTACTGCTGAGTGAAAACTTCCTCTGTGATTCTGGAAATGTAACCACAGAGGGGCAGAGCCTGTGGCTTTCCAGATTTCGCTGTACTACCGTGTTTCCTTGAAAATAAGACAGTGTCTTATATTAATTTTTGCTCCCAAAGATGTGCTAGGTCTTATATTCAGGGGATGTCTTATTTTTCCATGAAGAAAAACACAGTACACATTTATTGTTATCTTATTATGGGGAGGCCTTATTTTCGGGGGGATGCCTTATATTTCAGTGAGGGGCACAGTTGTAAGTAGGTCTTATTTTCAGGGGATGTCTTATTTTCGGGAAAACAGGGTATAACTTCCTTCCTTGTCAGTCTGATCATTGACGGGACCAGCTAGGACCAATGCCTGGAGGGCTACAGGTTTCCCGTCCTCACAGTCTCTCCTGCCACCTGAGTGCCCGCTTGTGTTGCAGCAACAACCAGGCGGACAAGAAAGTTCTGTGCCGGGGAAACCTTTTGAATGGTTCATTCCGGACCAGCTTATTGAAGTCTGTTGGCTCCACTTAAAATATCCTTAGGATTTGCCTTCTGCAGAGTTTTAGAAACAGGCCCTTCTTTTTAAGAAGCATTCTTACGTTCCAGCTTTTTTGTGGACAGTCTTCAATCCCTAAAGGCCAATTTGTTTTGTCTAATCCGTTCCGTTGATTTCACAGCTGTCCATTGCTCGGTGAAAGAAGAGGACGATTTGCTGAAGCCAAACACGTTATTAAAGAAGCTGGAAGATGTAAAGCATTTGCACAAAGAGATTGAGGATTTGCGGACGGCTATTTCTGACCGATACGCCCAGGATATGGGTGATAACTGCATCACGCAGTGAAGGAGAGGAGAAGGAGAGCAGAGGAGACGAAGACGACAAATCTGCTCAAGCTGCTCAGAGTGGAATCTTCAAATGTCTCTTTAATATATTCTGTTTTGGTGACAGGGCAGCGTGTTTGGCTCCTGAACAGAAAACTTGAAAGAAAGGCCTTTGGGAAGGGTGTGTGTTAGACGTGAACTTCCCCTGTTTATGTTCCTGAGCCACTGACGGAAGAGTGGCTGTTCTTGACTTCAATGGCATGACTGTAGCCGTAGCGCTGGTTCATCCTGGCAGTTGCACACAAAGAGCTACAGCTTTTCTTCAGCCACACGTTTGCAATCTCACAGGGAAAGGCACTGTTACAGCCAGCAGGTGTTACGGTTTGCAGATAATACAGCCGAGGGACTTTCTGCATCAAGATGTGGATGGTATCTAGTTGATGCCAGGGACTATTTCCTCAGCTGCTGTGAAGGGACTGGGACTGAACCTGGCCTGAACAGAAAGTTCCAAAGGAGTTTTTGAGCAGCGAGGAGAAGTCAGTGTTGGCAGCACGCTGTATCTGGGAGGTTTGATCTGAAATCTTTTAATACTGTGCCAGGGTCTTGGTTTCTCACTCAGAACCAAGAATGCTGTGATCAAGTGCTAAAAGGTCTCTGTGCACCCCACCGAAAACCCCACACACTAACGAAAACAAAACAAACATCTCTATAAGTCACCATAAATTACTTCTGATGGTGGGGCAAGGCATGACCAGCACTAGTGAAATGGGCCTTTCCCATATGAGTGGACTGATGTGGGTTATAACATTTCCATCCAGATGCACCTTTTAAACTATATTTTTGTATCTTTCTTATTCAAGTACTAACTTGACAGGATTTTTTTATCCTGAAATGCTGCATTTTTATAGACATACAGGGCAATGCGGTACTGAATTGAGATTTCTGATTAACAAATCCCGTTCCCCCATTGTTCTTGACCCTTTCACTGAGTGACTCATTACACTTCTCCTTTCCATATGGATCTAACTTAAGAGTTAAGTCTTCACCTATATCATAAGATAGTAAGGCAATGAATTCATTGGCTGGACATTGGGGTTAATAATTCTTCAGTTAAGAGTGTAGGCAGTGCTTCAGTTCTTGAATGCCTCACCTGCATTTTTAAAAATCTGCATAGCTTGTTAACAATTAACTTTTCCTTATACACCAGCTTTCCACTGGCAGGAGTTTCAGTTAGGAAAGAACTTTGAATTATTGTAGTCCTTCCCTCCCATTCAGAGGTGTTCCATACTCCTCAACAAACATTGAAGCAGGTGTTCACACATACTGCTGCTAATTCAACATGCAGTTCATTATACTCTGCCAGTGAATATCTGTTGATGGCATTATCCCATCCTGCCCTTCTTTCCCCCTCCGATAAAAAAAGGACAAATATCAGTTTAAAAGGAGTGCCTCAACACGCAATCATCTGTTCTACCAGTTTAGGAGCGCCCCCCAGTACTTCCCATTTTAATGCTTCTTGGTGGGGCCACAACGGTGGGTCACTGGCCGCTCTTCAAGACTGATTAAACGACAGTTTAAGGAATTCAGTGTGCCGTGTCTCTTACTGTGTGTCAGGCAAAATATTCAAATAGCAAGCACTTTAAGAAAATATTCATGAAAGAGGAGCTTAGAAAGGTGTAGGAAAGGCAAGATGAAAGGGGGGACTGATTTGTAGTTAGTATCTGTTGTGCAATATACTGACCTCCTTCCTCTTTCCCCCTCTTAAGGGAAAGGGGCTCTCCAATGGAGCCACAGAAGGGTGGTACACAATCATCCACAAATACTTAACCCTGTTTTGATTTCCAGAGCAGACAATATAGAAATAGATGTTTTGCTAGTGAGCAACTGATTAATACAAGATATTGCTGTCTTTCTGTGGGGAGTTTATTTTATTTTTGCAACAAGTCCACCATTCCCTCCTGAACACCTGATTTGTGGTCCTGTCATGAACCACCAACAGAGTTTTAAAGGGGAATGTCCCAAGTTACATTTTCAGACATCGGAAGATGGCTTTCTAAATTCCAGCTCTTGCCAAGAACAACTTGATCCAAGGATTGTATTCAGAGAGCTTCATTTCTGGCAGTTCATAGAAACGTGGCATTTGTGAGACATTCAGCCCTTTGACAAATGTCTACCTTCCCTGAGTAGTTTGCTAAAGAAGGAAAGGAAGGAAGCTTTGGTGAAGTCTGAGCTTTACGTTGGCCAGCAAGTGGAGAGAAGATACGCATACACAAAATCTCAGGGCCATAGTTTTAATATCTGAGTCATTAATTTGTCCTTCCTTGCATCCAAAGAGGACTTATTTGTACTTAATGTTTTGCTTACAAAATAAAGTGGGTTGTTTTTTGGGGAAAATGTCATTCCTATAAAATCACTGCTTCATCACTCTGTCATTGTGCCACCCTGAAATTTTATCTTTCATTTGTTAGAAATAATTATTTTCCTTATTTTGGCTTTCTTTCTTTCTCTTTCTTTCTTTCTTTCTTTCTTTCTTTCTTTCTTTCTTTCTTTCTTTCTTTCTTTCTTTCTTTCTTTCTTTCTTT
>JAHTLZ010000008.1:15913783-15961213 GCA_023846285.1 Phrynocephalus versicolor | reverse complement strand
TTTCTTTCTTTCTTTCTTTCTTTCTTTCTTTCTTTCTTTCTTTCTTTGTAACCGTCATTTAACCAGTTTTTGCTTTAATAGCTCTTTTTCTGCCAAGATGTTCTGGGTCATTTGCAATTTAAAATGTTCTGTGCTGAAAATCTACTAGTTCCTTTTATTTAAATGGACATGGTCCAATCTAGTTTTTTTTTTAAAAAACCAGGCACATTGAAGTAATTACAATTTTCAACCTTCTCTGCAGCCTACACACTGTGAACAGCCGCAGTCCTATTGTGCAGTGTGTAAATGTAGTGCTATTAATTGCACAAGCAGATTTTCTGGAGTTAAGCAGCAATATATTACTCCTTTGTGCATTGGTTGTGTGTGCTGGTACATGTTGACAGATACAAGCAGCAATTCAGTACTGCAGTTTATATATTGTACTTAATCCTGATCAAGTCTGGAAGTTGAGTCATGGCAACTAGACTTCTTCACTTTTGAGAGATTGAAACATTTCACTACTCATCAAGCAGCTTTGTCAATCTGAAGAAAGTTAGTGGCAAGTTCTCCATTTTATGGTTCACCTTAAATGATCACCCTGATCTTAATAGGCTCATAAACTGGACAATAACCTGAATAGGTTCTTTAGATGGACAGTGGCCTGAAGGGGCTAGTTAGGTGGACAATGGCCTAAGGCAGTGTTGGTGAACCTATGGCACGGGTACCAGAGGTAGCACTCTGAGCCCTTTCTATGAGCACCCAACATCACTCCTTCATAGCCACCTGTATAGAGGTTAAATTTCTGTATTGACACTTTGCCAAAAATTAGTGGATTTTGAATCACAGTTTGGACACACAGTCTTTAAAAGGTTCGCCATCACTGGCCTAAGGTATGTGAAAATCCCACCTATGGAACCTTTCCCAGCACCCAAGTATGGGTCATTAACTATGGCCTTGCTGGTGGAGGTGTGATGAAGCTGCTTGGATGAGTAGGAAAAAGGTTTCAATTGCTCAAGAAAAGAAGTCCAGTTACCATGACTCAATTTCCAGATAAACTCACCTGGACAAGTGAGAATCTTCAGAGACATCCTGATCAAAAGTATTTTGATCAAAATTAGCTAGATTTAGTGCTAAGAGAAACATTGAAGATGGCCACATAGGAATGCTCCTATATACACCCTTTGCTAATACAATAAGTGGGAATGTAAATCTAGTCCTACAGTAGTAATCTTACAATGTACTCTGAAGCAAACATGCAGTGAAGATACTGTACTTTGGACAGCCAGAGTCACTAATGTGGCTGTGTTACAGCACATGAATAAAAAGTTAGAAATCCTCAATACTGTAAAGACAGGAAAACTGCAATATTTCAGACATAATGTGCAATAATAAATGTCATTTGCTGCAAGTTAAGCTTCAAGGGAAAATAGATGGGAAGCGTCACCCAGGGTGTAGAAAAACATCCTGGTTTAAGAAATTAAGCCCATGGTCTGTAGTGAGCACAGCGGCTCTGTTTAGAGTAGCCTTAGAAACCAGTTCAGGTTACTGATAACGTTCTGTGACAGGCATGTCCAAACTTTGGCCCTCCAGATGTTTTGGAACACATCTCCCAGTCCTTTGCCATTAGCAATATAGACTTGGAATTTTGGGAGTTGTGGTCCAAAACATCAGGAGGGCCAAAGTTTGGACATGCCTGTTCTATGAGGACATGGCACTTGAAGAAGAAACATGCCGATATGGAAATCACTGGCAATTTATGGCATTAGACATACCAAAATTAGTAAACAGGACAGGCGGTGGGGAACCAATGGTAAGTGTAGCTCCCATCGTTTTGGACAGTATTAGAGTTTAGAGTTCGTTTGAAGATAAGTGGGATATAAATGCAAAAATAAATAAATAAATAAAATAAATATCCTACAGAAGGGAATTACTGTATAATCCCAAATTATAATACATTCTCCATCCCTCTGGCAGTCCTCAATTCAACTTTTGTTAAGTTGCCAAAAAGCTTTCCCAACTAAGCAGTCCACTGGGGCAATTTTATTTCATCATTCTTAAATGCTTCCTCTTGGGTGGTAATGTAACTTTGGATAAGGCAAGAAAGGGGTGGGGCTTGCTGTTGAACTGGATTTAGGGTGACTCAGATTTGACTTGTCCCCCCCCCCCCATGACTTGGATGTCAGCCCTAGCTTGGAACCCATCGAGTCCCTCTTTTCTGAGGGGAAAAAGCTTGTTTTTAATACGGACTCCGACTTGGGATTTGATACGAAGAAAAATGGGCCTCGGGCCCAAAGTCTTGGCACCCTCCAGATCTTTTCCAGGCACCTTAATTAAAGGTATGTTAAACGCCCACCCAGCTTCTTTCTAACCCTAATTAGGAGGAAGAAAGAGGTGGCCCTCCAGCTGCTATGACTGGTAACTCCCTGGCCACCAAGGCTTGCCAGGGGCCGCCTAACCCAGTGCTTCCCCACCTGGAGCCCCCAGATGTTCTTGGACTGCAACTCTCAGGAGCCTTTAGTCGCCGCGGCAGCCCAAGAACATCTGGGCCTCCAAGGCTGAGAGGCCCTGCCTGGACTAACATCTGGAGGGCCACCCCCACCCCCGTCCCTGAATCCACGGTTGCAAGGCCAAGCAAGGGGCTGGGGAGGGGGTGTAGCTGGGGAGGAAGAAAGGCGCTGCTCGGCGCCAACCTCCCCGGAGGGCGCCATCCCCGCACGCAGGAGCGCGGCCAGCCCCGCATGCCCGCGGCCGCCCACCCGATTGGCCTCGGCGCGCCTCGGTGGGCGGGACCGGGAAGGAGGAGGAGGAGGAGGAGGAGGAGGAGGAGAAGGCCGAACCTTCCCTGCCCACCTCTTCTCCCCTTCCCTCCCCTGACCTTCCCTTCTCCCGTCCCTCGATCCGGCGGCGCGGGAGCGTCCAGGCAGCGCGGGGAGCGGGCGCGCCATGGCCACCCTCACTGTCTACAGCACCTCGGTCACGGGCTCGCGGGAGGTGAGCGGAGCCCCCCCCATCCCACCCCCACCTTCCCTCGGGCTACTACCATTTTTCCTGCAGTCGCCCTCCGTCCGTCTCCCCACCATCCAAACCCACCTCGTTCCCACCTCGCCCCTGCCCGCATCTCTCTCTCTCTCTCTCTCTCTCTGGCTGCCCCTAGAGAGGCTTCCCTCTCCGTCCCCCCCCCGCCTCTCGCCCCCCCCCAGCCAAGATTTCCGAGCTTCTTGGGGGGAGGAGTTTGATCGCTTCGGGCCCCTCCCGATGCGATCCTTCCCAGATGGCCCCCACGCCCCGCCGGCCAGGCGCGGACAGGTGAACCGGGGCGCACAAAAAGCCAGCCTTATCCGGGCGAGGGCAGAGCAGGGAGGGCTGGAGGACCCCCCCTTTTTTTTTTAAAAAAAGCGAAGGATCCTTTAAAGCAGCGGATCCTCCCTTCTAAATCCCAGGCAGAGCCGCTTGCTGCTTCTGCTTTTCCTCCCTCGGAGGACCTGCCTTTCTTTCCTTCTCCTCTGCATGCGTAAAATTCCCTGGCACGGGCATCGGTGCCTGCAGGGCTGGGCGCCGCTTTCCCGGGCAAGGTGTGGCTGGCTGGCTGGCTGGCGGTTCCTGGCTCCGGCGCTGGCTCTTTGTTTGGCCAGGGAAGCGTTCCCGGCGCCACGATTTCTTTCGCCTGTGTGGCCTTCCCGAATCGCAGAGCGCAAAGGCGATGAATCTCTCGGCTCTCCTTCCCCTCCCCCCCCCCCGCTGCCTTTGTTCCCCAGATCAAATCCCAGCAGAGCGAAGTGACCAGGATCCTGGATGGAAAGAACATCAAATACAACCTGGTGGATATCTCCCAGGATAATGCCTTGCGGGAAGAAATGAGGGCCAAATCCGGCAACCCCAAAGCCATTCCTCCCCAGATTTTCAACGGGGACCACTATTGCGGGGTGAGTGAAGCTTGTGATTGGGTGAAGGCTGGCTTAAAAACCTAGAGCAAAAGAATCTGTTTTTACCCACCTGTGAGGGCTGTGGGGGCTTAAGGAGAATGTTTTGTTTACAAAACAAAAACAAAAAAACCCTTATCTAGAGAGATTGAAACAAAGACCTATTTTGTGACTTGTGTGGCATTTTCTCTCATTGGAATGCCAGCATGTCCACAACAGAAAGATTAGAGGTGAGAACAGGGTTAGTGGGTCTTGCATTTCCACCCAAGTAGGCACCTTGGCATTGTGGATCACCTTAGAATTGCCTGAGATGTGTCTCACTCCAATGAACAACAACAAGAAGGGCCATTTTTGTGGCCAAATGCCATTGATTTGCTGGGACCCCCTCCCCATTACTGCTTTTTGTCTGTTCTTTTACGAGAAGGGGCATGGCAGGTGGCTGACACCTGGGACATTGTTTCCAGCTCTCCAAATGGCAAAGGTCTAATTTTTCTGAATTTTTCTAGAAAAGGTTATGGAGGGAGGAGCTAGAATGACCATTTTGTTTTTCTGATAGGCAGTTAAAGAAAAGACTACCTCTTCCTAATTTATCTGGCCAACTCAGTGAGTTGGGGGCATGGGTGAGGGAGTTCTGTGCCCTGGTTGTACTGATTTAAGATAGTGGTGGGCAGAAATCAGAACATACATCTCTTGGTTTATAGATTTAAGGGTTTCTAAATTCCCCATAACTTGTATTAGAGGAAGTAGACGTCTCAGGAAATAAACGTCTCCTACGCCTGGACCTTGTGAGACTATTTTTTTTCCCCTTTGCTTCAGTGGTTTTTCATCTGCTAAATTGAAGTGCCAGTCGTACTGAATGCTTTTGGCCAAGTTTTAATTCTGCTACACTGGCTGTTTTTCGAAACATACTTTGGAGTCTTGTGCCTGTGATTAACCTGGAAGTCGATTTTTAGCCTGCATATGTCCGGTAGGATATATGTAGTAAATAATTACTTGCTGGAGAGGACAGGCACATTTGGAGAGCATTGGGTCAAGGAAGACTGTTTTGGAACCTTGATAGCTGGGGCCAAATTCAGGGCTTTAGGCTCTTTTGGCGAGCTGCCTAGATACCCTAAGCACATCCGATCTCGCTTGATTTCAGAAGCAAAGCAGGGTCGCCCCTGGTTAGTACTTGGATGGGAGACCACCAGAGAATACCAGGTGCTGTAGTGTCCTAGAGTAGGAACCGGCAAACCACTCCAGTATTCCTGCCAAGAAAACTCCATGGACATGGAGTCACAAAGAGTCGGTCACGACACAACACACACACATACAGGCTCATTTGGCAGACACCACAGATGGCCTTTTAAAATTATCCTTCTGGAGGAGGGACAACCAGGCATCAGGCCTATGAGAACTAAGCGACTTGTTTAAAAGACCCTGGGTTTCACAAACCAAAACCAGGGGCAAAGAGCAGATGGGCCACTTTGCAGCTTTCTAGAAGTTTTTGGCCTGAGGGACTTACCAGGCAGCTACCTCCGGAATGGCACAGATGGCCCGAGTTTTGTTTATCTAACCTTCCTGCTTACTCCCAGCTTTACCTCTGTAGTATTGAGCAAAGGGGGAGACATTTCATTTCTCTTTCTCTCAAAACAGCCTCTGCTGGGTTACAGATCTGCCCGTGGGTTCAGGTCTACCTTCTGCCCAGTAAAAAGAGCTGTTTTATACACAGCGGGGGGTGGGGGTGGGGGGGTGCATTTATTATTTTGCAAGTTGCTTCTGAGAAGTCACATGGGAGTGGCTGCTCTGAAATCCAGGAAGCCAATCTACTGCCCGTCCGTTCTGGTCTGCTTTCCGCTTGCAGACTGCATAATGATGCAGTTGGGGGGTGGGTGGGTTAGGCTGTGCCAGAATGGGAGGAGGCAGGAGACTCAGTGACTCAGTAACAGCTGAGGAAGTATAATGAATGCTTGCCAGGTTCCTCTTGGAGATAAAAGCAAATCAGGAGCCGCACCGTTAACTGTACTGTGCCTTGAGTGAAGGCTACACATATATTTATTTTACTTATTCTGTGCACTGCTGTACTGCCCCAGAGAGTATCATCACTCTCTGGGCGGTTCACCTCATTCAGTAAAACAGCTTTTTAGGCGGGAGATGGCTTTAAGGTACTTAAAACTTATGCACTCGGGTTCCCATTTATATCAGCTCTCAAAAATAAGTGTCATGTAGGTACTAGAGATGGGCTTTTTGTTTCGGAAATGGTTAGCTTCCGAAATGAAACGCAGGAGCCCAGCTGGTGCTTGGAATGAGAGGAACGCAATCAACCAATCCCTTACATTGTGCTGGGGTCGCTCAAGCTAAACTCCAACGAGGAAGAAGCCTCTGAAGTCAATCTTTCCTTCTCCCTGGCGCTGGCCAATCAGACAGGGAGCTGGGATGATGCATTTCCCTACATAACTCCTGATTGGCCAGCGCCAGAGAGAAGGAAAGAGGACTTTGGAGGCTTCTTCTTCGTTGGGAGTTTCAGCCCGAACGAGCCCAGAGCAAAGCAATGAATTGGTTGATTGCATTCCTCCGGTTCCAAACGCCAGCTGGGCTCCCACATTTCGTTTCAGAAGCTGACCACTTACGAAATGAAACGCCCATCTCCAGTAGGTACTACCAATGTAGATCATCTGGGCCCGACCTGACATGAAAGACTTGGGGCTAAGTCTAGCATTGCACTGGGAGCCATAGTATGACTTATTTCCCTGTTTAGCTCTCTGTATTGCCTGAAAACCAGCTCTCAATGGTTTCCCAGTCCCTAAGAGCTGGTGTTGAGAGAGTGCCTTATGTGGGTATAGGCTGAGTGGTTGGGGATCAGGTTGGTCCTTGACCTGGTTCTGCTGGAGGCCATCATCTCACCAGCCAAAGAACACCTTTGGGTCCTTCTCTTTCTTTTTCTCCTCCCGAGTTGAAGAACTCCCTTGAGGAAGTATGGGGAACCTCTAGAACAGAGTTTATTTTTAGGGGCAAATGAACAATGGACACTTTGCAAATGAAGAAGCAGGCCTAGGGTTGCTGTGGGGAGGTTGTCTCAAGGCCACTGTAATTTTGGAACACGTCCTAAACCTTGTCTGCCTCTGCAGGCCAGAGAACCTTCCAGAAGCTGGTGCTTCCGGGACGTTTTGGACCCCAGGTCTCCCTGTTATTGACCGTGCCAGCTGGAGCTTACGGAAGTCGTACGCCAGGCATGTCCAAACTGCGGCCCTCCTGATGTTTTTGACCACAACTCCCAGAATTCTAAGTTTAGATTGCCAATGACAAAGGACTGTGGGAGTTGTGGTCCAAAACTTCTGGAAAGCACCATCTTGGAGAAGGGCAGGGCTGGCTTTTGTTAAAACATATTCTTGGGCCTTGGACCTAAACCGAGGGTGGTACAGTGCCTCTTGTAGCTCCAGTAGAATGAGTTGCCTTGCCGTTTGTTGCCTCTTGCTTTGCTCTTGACCCAGCCGTTGAGTGTGGTCTTCCTTCTCCCACCTGGCAGGACTATGAACTGTTTGTGGAAGCCGTGGAACAGAACACCCTGCAGGAATTCCTGAAGTTGGCCTGATCCTGTGCCTACTGAAGCCCAGGTCTTCTCCCCTGGCCCCCCTCAACCCCCCACCTGACTCTTTATGTTGCATTCCAAATGGATCACACCTAAACTCCTGAAGCCATTGGTACCTGCGCCCTTGCCCTCCGTGATCCAACGCATCTCTCCCTCTGCCTCCGAATGTGGTTGCCTGGTCTCCTTTCGGTCGGGTCTCAAATGACGTGGCACGTTCTTTCGAAGGCAGTCGGGCCTTCCTCCTTGTGCCTCTCTGCCAGTCTTGGGAAGCAGGGCTTTCCTCACTCTTTTTGTTTAGTTCCCCCTTGCTTTTTCTGTTCTTTTCCTTAAGGCAAGCCAATCCTGCCCTTCAGAAGGAGAGGCTGCTAGATCTTTTGCTGTACTGTCACCTGCTGCCTTTCACTGCAAGTGATGGTTGCTGCACTACCTTTTCCATTCTAAGCCAGGGAAGAAGGATGCCAGGGCAGATGCTGGCGGTTATTTGATGTTACACAGCCGTGCAAAAAGCACGGCGCAGGGGGTTGTGCTGAGACTTCCTTCTGGGCTTAGCAACATTGGGTGTGTCTTACAATTTCCTCCAGCGCAGCTCGGGTTGTCTGGGTAAAGCAGTTTTGAAGAGGATGGCCGAGCAGCTCCCAGATTCCATTTGTGCATTCCAACCTCATCATTGCAGTGGAGTTGGTGGTGGGGGAACCCTCCTGAGTAAAAGGAGGAGTACATATGATTTTTTATACTGTTCTCAGCTCAGCTGTTTCCTTTCTTTTTGAAACTGGCTTTTATTTTTTATTTTTGCAAACACGGACCAAGTGCATTTTCTTGTGTGTTTTTGTTTTCTCCCCCTCCTTGCTAAAAGTAATTTGTAAGCAGCCGTCTCTGCTGAGATGCTATTAAATGTTGCTAAAAACTTCTGCCTGGGCTTTCTGTGTTTTGTTAACCTAGAATGCATAAACAGGGTGCTGTTCTGTGTAACACTGTGACTGATTCAGAAGTCTATTTTTCCGGCTCTCCATGGCACTTGGGATTGAGCCTCTGAAGACTTGGCTCAGCTCAAGAAAGCATCTTTCCTGGAGGATAAAAGTGTGACCACCTCCTAGAGGTTGCACAGGCATGCTTTGAATGTTGCAGAATGCCTCGCGTGAGACTGTGGGTGGGGCAGGAGGGACAAGGGCACCTTTGCAAACATCTGAAACAGTGTGAATGTGTTTTCCGGGTGTGTGCCGTTTCTCAAGTTACAGCACCAGATTTATTTCTACCAGGGAGGCTTGTTTACCCATTTGTCATCGCTGGTAATAAGGAGGGATTCATTGTATGATGGTTATCAAATGGGGAAAACGACAGTCAGCATAAAGGACAAGTGTCTAGAGCAGTGGTTCTCAACCTGGGGAGTCGGGACCCCTTTGGGGGTCGAACGACCATTTCACAGGGGTCGCCAGGAGCCAGTGAAGAAAAAGGCACAAACGGCTTGGGTCTGGACAAGGTGGAGGAAGTGGAAGTGGGGAGAAAGAGTGAGTTACAGCTTGATAGGTTGGAGGGGATGTCGGTCAATGGCACCGGAGGCTGCAATTGGCTGAGGGTGCCTGTAGAGGGAAGTTCTCTATGGCACCTGTGGCAGTGGCCTGCCAAAGCGGGCTTTTGGCCTCTTCCAAGCAGAACAAGGGGTCACCACAACATGAGGAACTGTGTTAAAGGGTTGCGGCATTAGGAAGGTTGAGAACCACTGGTATAGATGGACCTTTGATTATTATCAGCGGTGGCAACCTGGAACAGTCCATTGCTGCTTTTCAAAGGCAGGGAGTGCTAAGTTTGGTTAGCTTCCTTGGACTGTCTGAAAACTTGGGAATCGGGTTTGGGTTTTTGCCGATCTAACACAGTCTTCCACATGTGGTTATTTGTAACCCACTTCCCATCCAGATACCTCCTTTTTGCCACCTCCTGGTTGGCTGGGACTGTGACTTAAGAAGGTGTCGCAGATCCCAGTGGCACCTTTATGAAGGCCCAAGTCATGTCAAGGGAAGAGGAAGGGGAAGGAAAGACCTCAACGCCTCCCTAAGCCTTTTCAGACAAGCTAGAAGGCTTTGGGCAATTTTAAAAGCTGGATATATTAGACCTATTCAAAGATATCACCATGTTGCAGCTACAGCGAGCAACTGGCCTATGTCGTGCTCCTGGTAAGCCGATCAAGTGGTTATGGATTACTAGCATGGAGGGCAAATGCTAAGGGTCAGAAAGTGCACCTGGTAGAGACTACGTGAAAAGTTCCAATTTTCAGAAGGGTACATTTTTACAAGGTAAACTGGTTGGGGGAATTTCAGAGTTTTCCCTCATAAGAAGAAGACCAGCAGGGTGACTGACCTGCACCACTTTGGGTGCCATGTTGATTTCATTATTATTACGGAAACTCCTCTCTCTGCCAAACAAGGTTGTACAGAAAAGGAACTTGTGGACTTGGGAAGGGAGTGTTCAGATATACAAATCTACCTCGCCCTGCCTTGTGAGTCCAGGGAGATCAAGGCAGAAGGCTTAGAACCTGAAAGAGGGCTTAGAACCTGAAGCTAGGGAAAAGATGCCTGCCTAGCTTTTTCTGAGCCAGTCCAGAAGTTCAGGGGAAAAGGATTGGTTCCAGGGTAAAAGAAACAGTTAATAAAGAGCAAAGACCTGACCGTGGTGGATCTTCAGAAGTCTTGAGTCAAGTTAGCATAAACCAAGCCACGCAAAAGAGAAAAAGTGTTGGTCTTTGCCGGCGCCCAATCCCAGGAATGGGGAAGGCTTTCAAAATTACAGCCAATCAAGCTACTTTAAATGAATTACACTCTCATTTAGTCAACAGGATGTTCTGACACTACATCCATTTTAGGGAGAGAGAACCAGGTTCCATTAACAAGTGGGGTGTGGCTCCAGAGAGATGGGCCAACTCACTGGAGCCCTCTGTTGAGCTCTTTTCTAACAGGTATTGACTAGATGTTGTTTGACTGCCATGCCCGCGCGCCAAAGCCAGCGCAGCCAGTGCTGAAGGATGATGGACGTTTTTGAGTCCAACAACATCTAGAAGGCCACGCTTTGCCCGGATGTAACCACTTGCAGTGCATCATAAGGTGTAAGTTCTTGAATTGCCAGTGCAGCTGCAGCCGCCTGGAAACAACAGTTACCTGCCTGGCTGATAATTGTTGCCTTTGGAACAGGCAGCGTTTCCTGTTAGCTATTTCCCATTCTGCCAAACGAGATCGGAGAATGGCGCTCTAGACGCAATTCCACAATGCCAGCATTGCTTACTATTTTTGTGAGGGTCTGGGCAGGCTAAATGTTGCCGTCCAGACTTCTATTATGTGGGTTCGATAGCAGTGGTAGCCTGGAACTGTGTCTGATAGCACAGGTGAATGTAACAACAGTTACTATACAAATGGAAGAAGGTGTGTGTGTGTGTGTGTGTGTGTGTGTGTGTGTGTGTGTGGCCTCAAGAACACAGTGTGCTCTAACACATGGCCTGGAAAACAACTCATGACTTATCAACTTGGTGATACATTTTGGGGGAGCTTGCAACAGCCTAAGAAGCAGACATGTGCACCAGAAATCCAGCTGTGCTTTCCTTGGAGCGATGCCTGAATGCTTCTGAAAAACCCTTGGCAGAGTCCGGAATAATTCTCTTGGAAGTGCAAGCAACCTCTCAAGGGTGCACCGCTTCAGTTAGGTAAGAAAGCAGGCGATTTATGTGCCATCTCTTAACTGAAGGGACCTAATCTTTCCCCTTTTTATAGCTACCTAAGTGAGAAGACCCATGAAGGCAGGTTGTCTTCATTAAAGCTGCCCTGGTTGTGTCTGATCGCAGCCTCTGCTGGGAGCATTAGAAAGGGCACAAATGATATGGAGACAAGAAGGCAGACAACTTCCCAACAGAGTGGCAGCCAACCCTGATGAATCATCCACTGTGTGCCATTACATTGGCGGTCCTTGCAGTTGAGCTGAAGGGAGCTTCTTCCGGAGCAGAAGGGTGGCATTGGGAACCAGCTCGCATTCCTCTAGTGTCATCCCGTCGTCATGGTACACCCGACTGGGAAAGGGGCTGAGGATCTCATAGGGTTCTGTGTCTTCTCCCCTGGAAAAGAGGAGGACAATTCTTGCAGTCAACTGGCGTGAATGTGCACAAATCTTGAGAATTTGCCATTCAAATGTGCAGTGTGTTTTGAATGGGAAATTCTACCCTCGCATGCAAAACTCAGTTTCAATGTGGGATGTTGCTTTAAAATAGGAACACTCCAGAACAGTTGCCATTGCTTCACTCCTGGGGGTAGGGTATGAAATGGAAAATTAAAGACTTCTGCTTGTCATGCAAGCTTACTTATTTGTCTTATTTTTATTTTTGAGCGGGCCCAGTTGCCTAGATGCCCTAAGCACATCCGATCTTGCCTGATTTTGGAAGCTAAGCTGGGTCGGCCCTGGTTAGTACTTGGATGGGAGACCACCAGGGAATACCAGGTGCTCTAGGCACCTGGAGAAGGAACTGACAAACCACTCCAGTATTCCTGCTAAAGAAACTCCATGGACATGGGGTCACGAAGAGTCGGTCACGACTGTAATGACGCAACACACACACACACACACACACACAAGGGGAGTCATTATCCACCACTATACTTCAAACCAGGTCTTAGTGCCCATCCAGTATTTGGTGATAAGGTGTCAAGGTCTCCAGTTTGAGAGCCAATTTACCACAAACGTTTGCACAGGAGGAGCTGTGGTTTCTTGGACGTACCTTTCCCCAGGTAAAAATCACGGGTGTTTTTCCTCAGCTAGTTCAGCCACATCTTTTGAATGTGTGGATATTTCCCAGTTCTAGAGCTTCTCTCTTACAAAAACTCTGGTTTGCACCAATGGCATTTTGCTCCAACACACTGGAAGGAGCTGACCTGTTGCCCCCGTGATCTCATGGTCCCCTTGACATTCTCTGGGCAAAGCAGGATACAAATAGGTTTATAGGAGGCGATGAAGGATCCGGGTAAGCAAGCAACAGGAATGTCAGTGTTTCACTTTTTTGGAACTACAGCTCCCAGAATCCTTGACTGAGTAGATACTGGGAGGCACAGTCCTGAAAAGTAACTTTTGAATGCTCTGGCTCCTTCTTGTGCTCGACTCGGAACCTGGACGCCTGCACGGGAGTCTCCCCATCTAACAGGGTACAGTATTTCCTCTTTCTCCACCATTTCAAAGCCATAACTTTGGTTTTAGCCGGTAATCCTCACACTCCTCTTCCTGTTTTACCAGGCTTCTCCTCTTTGATTCTGACCCCACCCAAGTTTGAATAAATCTGGAAAATCAAGGACATGCCACGCCTTTTCGTTTGCTTTTCGGTGAATGACAGCCTTGGGGAAGAGGTGGGGAGTGGGAAGCACAGGGAAGAAAGCAGGGGCACCTTTTTTGGTAGGGGGGGACCTTTGACACGAAGATGTGTAATTATAGGACTCAATCTTTCCTAAAAGACAAGCTAGTCCACCTCTAAAGAATCTTGTTCGAGAGCCACAAATAGATTTCACACAGATTTCCTTCTCTGGCTCTGGAGTTATTGTTCTCACCTGCTCTGGGCAAGATACCGCCGCAGGTCGCCAATGGTCTCTGTGAAGGCCATATTGATGACATACGTCTTCTCCCCGTTCTCTGACCTGATACGAAGAGTTGAGATTCTGGGTGCTTCCTCCTTTCTGTGTCCTTCCAACCTGAAGGCCAGGAAAGGTAGATGAGAAACTCAAGGCACATTGGCCTGTGTGGGCTTGGCCACATACCAGGCATGGAGGATTGCAGAGCTGTTAGGAATTAGGACCACAGAAATGGTCATGCTGCAGGCACAGTAGGGGAGGGACCCTTGACACAAAGATGTGTAATAGGACTCAGTCTTTCCTAAAAGACAAGCTAGTCCACCTCCAAAACATCTTATTCAACAGCCATAAAACTGTCAAGTTGAAATGGATCTTCAAGATAACTGAGTCCAATCGCCAGCTAACTAACAGATGGTCCATTCCAGTTGGTTTAAACATCTATAGCAGGCATGTTCAAACTTTGGCCCTCCAGATATTTGGGACCACAACTCCCACAGTCCTTTGCCATTGGAGATGCAGGTTTGGAATTCTGGGAATTGTGGTCCAAAACAGCAGGAGGGCCGAAGTTTGGACATGCCTGATCTATAGGAAAGGGACTACCTTCTCTTCCACTGTCATAAAGTAATCAATTCTGTCATTAAGCTCTCCTCTCTTCTCAGATGTGGAGTTGGCAAAGTGGAGCCCTTTGTCCACAGGGGAAATAGGAAAACATAACAGTATTTCTGTATATTACTCTGCATACAAGAGATTAATTAGTTTGGTAACCAACACTACTGTATCCAACTCCATACATCCAATAAAATAAGATTGCCTGCCAGTTTGTTGTTTAAGTGTTTGACATATAAAGCCCTAAACGGCTTAGGACCTAGATACCTGAAGCACCGTCTCCTTCCCTATGAACCTACCCAGCAATTAAGATCTAGCCAAAGGGCTCTCCTGGAAGAGCCATCCCTCAAGGAGGTGAAAGGGATGCCTTGTAGGAACAGGGCCTTTTCGGCAGTTGCCCCCAGATTATGGAATGCCCTCCCAAGCGAGACCCACCTAAAGCCAACACTGATGTCATTCCGGCGCCAGGTAAAAACATTCCTGTTCCATAAGTTTTTCAACCTGATTATTGTGGGTCCTGATGGCGATTTTAGTGTAATATTTTAATATATTGTATTTATTGTATTTAAATGTTTTATTGTTTTAATTTTATTCCAATTTGATGTTTTAATTGTCTAAATTGTTTACTTTGATTGTGAGCCACGCAGAGATCTTTGGGTAGTGGGTGGCATACAAGCTACTGCAGCATTTTTCAACCGCTGTTCCGCGGCACACTGCTGTGCCGTGGGATCTTGGCTGGTGTGCCGTGGAAAAATTCTTCCCACACCAGCAAGACAGCGGTTGTGTAGTTCCTCCCCAGGTCTGAGACGCGGTCCTGGGGAGGAGAGCGGACTACCTTTCCCGGCGTGCTTTGCTTTGCGCACCAAGGAAAGGCTGGCCGTGGGCAGGAAAGGAGGGGGAAAAAGGAGGAGGAGGAGGAGTCTGACTGGAGAGCGAGAGAGAGCCGGGAGACCGCGAGGGCAGGCGCGTGACCTTGCCGAGCCAGGTAGGAGCGGGCGGGCGCACCCCTCAACGGCCCTTAACAATGGTCATTTTTTTGTTGTGGGGGGGGAACAAAGTCGGCCGCCAGTGCGCCCTCCTGCCTGCCGGCCGCCTCCAGGGCTCCATCAAGAGGCGAGAGGGGGAGACTCCGGGTCTCCGTCAAGAGGTGAGGGGGGGACCTCCGGGTCTCTGGCAAGAGGCGAGGGAGGGGACTGCGGGTCTCCGGCAAGAGGCGGGGGGGGGAATTCCCAGCGCGGTCCTGCGCCCAAGCCCCCTGCCCCAGGCCAAGCGGCGCACCGCAACCCCCCCCAGCCACCTCCACCCAGCACGAGGGGGGGGGGAATTCCCGGCGCGGAATCAAATCAAATGGATTTAAAATCATAATTTATTTATTTTTTAAAAAATCATATTTTTCATGATTTTAAACAAAAATCTATTTTTAAAAATTAAAAACATGATTTAAATCAATTTGAATTCTTTTTTAAAAAATTGATTTTACTGTTTATATATAGTCAATATAGGCACAGAGTTAAATTTTTTAACATTTTCTAATGGTGGTGTGCCTCGTGATTTTTTTCATGAAACAAGTGTGCCTTGGCCCAAAAAAGGTTGAAAAACACTGAGCTACTGTATATAAATAAATAAATAAATAAATAAATAAATAAATAAATAAATAAATACTGTATTGTTATCTATTATTGCCTATTATTGTGTCTGTTACTCTTGCACTTCTGATTCTTTATTTTTATTGTATTGTAAACCACCCGGAGTTCTGTTTGGAAGATGGGCGGTATATAAATGATTAAATAAATCATCCATCCATCCATCCATCCATCCATCCATCCATCTTATTTAGTGCACTTCTGTGCTACTTTTGTCCTAGCCTCAAAACTAATGCCATTACTTATATAAAAGGAACCAATGACCATTTCTGACCTCATTTTCATTCCTGAAAGGCTGGGTGTCTCCACCAGAACCACTTCATGGCTTCGTGCTCCACCCATGCCCTGGAACCAAAGAAGTAAATCAGTGCTGTGACCTGCCTGTCCTGAAAGATGTCAGCTCAGAATGTCCTGACCACCCTGCCATTCCCACATCTAGTGCAGAAACAGAGCAATCTTTACTTGAACCATTGGGCATCAGAAGATAAAGCAAAGTGTTCTGCTTATATCCCGCCCCATACCACTTCAGGTAGCCTCTGGGTGGTTTACAGTTTTAATTACAGTATGCAGGCTACACATTGCCCCCCACCCCCAGTAAGCTCGGTACTCATTTTACCGACCTCGGAAGGATGGAAGGCTGCGTGAACCTTGAGCCTGCTACCTAGGATTGAACCCCAGGTCATGAGCACAGTTGTACCTGCAGTACAGGCATTTAACCACTGCACCATGGGACTCTTACAGATGGTCTAGTACTGGATCCTCTAATGCTCTTAGCCCTCTAAACCCAGCCCTCAGATCAGCCTGAAACAACCTAGCAGCTCCCAGTTGTGTCGGATTACAATTCTCTTCCAGCAAGTCGGGGTTCATGGGTGATCACCACATGCTTACATCTGTATTGGTTTATAGTCAATGATATGCTTCTCTCAACCTCTGGCTACCATGCCAACAACAACAAAAACCCTACCAAGATGATGAATTCATGGTTGAAAATTCAATGGAGCATAAAACAATTAGCAATTGGCATTCCCCCTCCCTCCAGCAAATTTGGAGGAATGGATGGACGGAAGGGTCAAAAGTGAGAGTGCATGACTGTCTAGTTTTTGTTTGGTGCCTACTGTTAGCAAGGATGGGAAGGGCTCGCTGACCATGTACGGTAATTCAGTGTCCTCATCAATGGTGGGATATTGATAGAGGCCACCTTACGGACAAGCTTTAGCTCTGCAGCCCTGCAGAGGGTCTCTGTCTTACCTTCAAGGTTTTTCTGATCTCTCCCCGGACATCAATCACTTGCCCGCCTCGGATCAACGATTTTGGAAGCTTGTTCAAAAACTGCTCCACCGTTTGCTTAGGATCTGCCATAAGAGAGGATGCAGAGAATGGATGGGTTATGGAACATAGGGCCAAAAAGAGGGTGGTGTTGCAATTCTGATTTGTACACTAAGAGCTTGCCTGTCTGTGGCCACAGAGCTCAGGGCAAGGATTCCCCAGCCCAGAGGTAGGAATGTGTAGCTCTCCAGATGGTGTTATGTAACACTTGTCAGCCCTAGCCAGTGTCGTCAGTGCTCTGGATTCTAGCTGTCCTCCCATCATGGCGGCTGGGAGGAATGTGGGAGCAGCAACCCCATAATATCAGGAACACTGTGTGCGCCACAGTCCCTCTCCAGCTTCTGCCATTAGCAAGAGACCAATGGGAGGATCACCAGCCATCACATGCCCCATCCTGGCCTCGATCGTGTCCAAAAAGAGACAAGTCGCAGGAGGCTTGTTTCTGCATTTCTTAGCAGAAAGAATGCTCTGGCCTTTTCCCTTGGCTGAAAGCATGCTACAGAGATGCATCAAATTAACCACCACCACCATCACCAGCAGCCAGAAGAGCTCAGTGTGGCTCAACTGGATTGAAATGCTTGTATTAAAACTCATGGCTTGCTATCATCAACATGAATTCCATTCATCACCTTGGCTCTCCAGTCTCAGTAGAATGAATTCGTTTTTGGTTGATCCATATTTAAGCATTCTTTTTTTTAAAATGAGTGCTCCGTCTTTTGGAGTAGAATTCTCTCGGAGTATCCTGAATTCTTCCTTAATAACAATGGCTTCAATCACTGCTAAGTCATGTTTAGAAAGGTCAGTGACAATTTGGTCAAGACTGCCATGAGTCCTCAGCTGCCTAGATGCCCTAAGCACATCCGATCTTGCCTGATTTTGGAAGCTAAGCAGGGTCGGCCCTGGTTAGTATGTGGATGAGAGACCACCAGGGAATACCTGGTGCTGTAGGCGCCTGGAGTAGGAAATGGCAAACCACTCCAGTATTGCTGCCAAGAAAACTCCATGGACATGGAGTTACAAAGAGTCAGTCATGACTGTAATGACACAACACACACACCTTGAGTCCCAGTAGTCTGAATGAATCTGATGTTACCATTTAAGAACTAAAGCCACAAAAATAGGAGGGGCAAGGGAAAACTGACAGAGACAAGGTGAAAAGCAGATTCACCGGGAAAAAATGCTTTAGAGTTTTAACTACATATGTGAGGGGACTACACCTCCCAACATCCTGATCCAGTGTGACCAATGTCATTTGGGGATTATAGGAATTTGCCAGAGAATGCCAGGTTGAGAAGGGTAAGCCAAGGTCTCAAAAAAAAGGGGGAGCAAAAAAACAGCAACAAGCAACCACCATCATCACCACCTCACCCGGGACCTCATTTGTCTCCTTGATTTTACTTGGTTTTGAATGACCAGCGACCTGGCCCGTGCCAGGAAAATTCTCTGGTATCTTCCTCTCCTTAAAGATGATGTCTCTCTTGTCGGTGACCTGTTGAGGAAACCAGAATTGATCTTTGGTGTCTTGCTGGAGCTTAAACTCCAAAGGTCAGTATTAAGCTAGGCAACAGTTTAACATGTCAGCTTCTGCGCAAGTAGGAAAGGAAAAAGCAGTCTCTCCCCATGTCCTTCTGTGGACACTCAAAGGAAATTAAAAACAAAGATGGCTGCTGGATGAAAAATTATATCGTCACCTCTAGATCATGGGAGTGACAGGGGACAAAGGTCCGTTGTCTGTCTCACAAGTCTCTGTGTTAAGTACAGTCAAGTCCCTTCCAACGTACAGCAATTTTAATATGATTTTCAAGGTAAGTGAAATACTTATGGAGTGGCTTTACTAGCTCCAACTCTCCAATGAGTTTCCCCAGCCAAGGTGTGTGTGTGCATCCACTTCTCTTGGGTCTAGTCCAGTGTTGGTGAACCTATGGCATGGGTGCCAAAGGTGGCCCTCAGAGCCCTTTCTATAGGCACCCGACATCGCCCCTTCACAGCCACCTGTATTCAAGTTAAATGGCTGTATTGGCCCTTTGCGAACAATGAATGGGTTTTGAATCACAGTTTGGGCACTCAGTCTCTAGTCCATCACTCAATCCACTAAACCGAACTGGGTCCAAGAGTTCAGACTACAACCCCCAAATTCCCCACTATCTTGCTAGCTGTTAGACTTGGGAGTTGTGATCTTCAACACACAAGCGCCTAGAAGTATATTGAGAAGAAGAAAACAGGCTTTCTAGTATCTGTTACTTTGTTTACAGAAGAAAGGGGAATGTTTAGTTATGTACTGAATTTACCATTTATTGGTCAGAATCATCACCCCCTGTTAATATGCACAACTGAACACACACCCGTCTTGGATGCACACCTTAACCTGCTGAGGGGTTGAGTGTGTCAGACAAGCTGAGGACAAGGCTATCCCAGGAGGCTAACCTCCATTATGAGGTTCTCCTAGCAAGGGCACCTGAGGTAGAATAGCTGCAGGTGAGACACAGGACTAAGAGGTATCCACTTTTTTCAAGAGTAATTGTCCAACAGGATAGCATGGCTAATTTCAATAATGATGAGTACAAAGAAGTTCATGAAAGCCAACCATTCAGCTGCTGAATGTGATGCTGCTAGAGGATCTTTCGCTGCAACATAGGCCGTTACCCCACGTCCACTTTGTTGCTCTAGAAAGTGCTCTGAGATGCGGATCTTTAAATTGTCCCCTCCCACGTCCGTCACAATTTAAGCAAAATAAAGTGTGACCACGCCCCCCCCCCCACAAAGCGCAACTCAGTGCATCTTCCTTGTGCCTGGCCTCGGGGTGGTGGAATCCTTGTCACTGTTCTGTTGCGGTTTTTAAAGCGGTACACAGGCCTGTAGGGTGCCATTTAATCCGCAGCATCACTGTTCTGTCGCCATAGGGCCACCTAGTGGCATTATTTGGAGCAGCCACATGACAGTAAATTCACAGTACGAGAAGCCACTATGCACAGAAAGAAGCCAAAAAAGAAATATTCGAAGTTTGACAAATGACAAATGAAAATCGATATATTGAGATACCTACCTATCGGGTTTTAATTTTTTAAAAAAATAGTGTCACAGGAAAACAAAACAAAATTCACTTGGGGGCACAGAATTTACGTAACAATAAAGTGTGTCCTTGGGGACGCAGGAATAGCAACAAAACCACGTGATGCAACAAGATTTATTACACATTTTAGTTTGTTGTGGTACAAAGTGGAAGTGGGGTAATGTCCATTGTCTTCAACAAGAATACATAGCATGGTCTCTGGCTCCTTCTGGAGCAGCCAGTTCAGATAAATTCATGAAGAATTTAAAAAATATATATATTGAATATTTTCAAACCACAAATAAGTGGAATTGTGGATATCAGTCCCACAGATACAGGAGTCCTACAGTACATTGTTTGCTTTAAATTGTGTGCAGCGTGCATATAATGTCATTGAAAGGTAAGCCACATTTGTTTCCAGGAGCAAAATTCTTTTTTTTTTTAATTGTATTTTTCATTTGGAGACTTCATGAGCACAAAACAGGTAGAAGGTTTTACACATTGCCAACCCCAGTCAGAAATGAAGAGGATGTAAAAGAAAAACCCATAAAGATAAGAGTTCAGCCATAAAGATGTTGCCAGAATGTGGTTCCAGATGGGTATTCATTAATTGAAAACAAAAGCCATTTCAAAATCTGAAACTGTTCTGGGGCATGACAAAGTAGAAAACTAGAACGCATGTGTGCTGTTTCTATTACCAGGGTCAGCATAAGGTAAAACCATGTAAAAACCTTCTGCCGGCAAGGTCAATGGAGCATATTCAACATACTGTATCTTCGACACTCTGATAAGTGTTGTTAACCATCCAGAGTAACCATTGAGTTAGATGAGGGTATACAAAGCAATCAATCAATCGATTGATTGATTGATTGATTGATTGATTGATCAATCAATCAATCAATCAATCAACCAATCAACCAATCAAGAAACAAACAAACAAACAAACAAGCAATTCTTAAATGCATCCAACATGATAGTTTATAAACGTGAGACTGCCTTTTCAAGCGAGAGGGAAAGCCTCTGCTAAGATTATGCATGCTAAGGCACACATACAGTATGCATCTAAAAACCCCAAAGAAATCGCATTTCCCCACATGATCACACCTGCAGTTCCTTACGAAGCCAAACTGTTCCTTTTCTTGATGCACAACATATTCTCAGTTCCTCCAAAAAAACCCAAAAAACAAGCAAACAAAAAACCTAGAACACGTCTGGCCAAAATTAATCATAAGGGAAGTTCTTGAGATACGTTGTCGCACCCTCACACCACATCTGATTTATAAGCAAGGGAAACTTCTACAAACCAAGACCTCAGGAAACAGGAAGCTTTAGGAGAGCAGCCGTTGTGCCATACCTGAAAGGGGACACCATCTGGGTAGCGCCTTTGCAGCTCAGAAGGGAAGTAGCCATCCATGATGTCTCGCAGGCATTGCTGAAACAAGAACACTCGTGTCAGACCTTCCTTCATCTGAAACTCTTGTCTATTTAAATTACACGCATATTTTCTGACTAAGGTCCAAAAGCAGAGCTGAACCACACCATGAAAGTGTTTCTCTTTCAGTATCCAACTTGGACTGCAAATGCTTAAGCTTCTATTTTGAGCAGGGGCTCAGTTGCCTAGATGCCCTAAGCACATCTGATCTTGCCTGATTTCGGAAGCTAAGCAGGGCTGGCCCTGGTTAGTACTTGGATGGGAGACCACCAGGGAATTCCAGGTGCTGTAGGTCCCTGGAGTAGGAACTGGCAAACCACTCCAGTATTCCTGCCAAGAAAACTCCATGGACATGGGGTCACAAAGAGTTGGTCACGACTGTAACGACGCAACACACACACACAGTTTTGAATGACACACTATCATTTTTGTGCTTATTTGTTAATACGGTCCTGGGGGCATGGCTCCCTTTCTCCCCGCTTTGTCGACTCAACTCCTCTGGGAGGTAGGTAGTCCTGAGAGCATATGACTGGCTCAAGGTCACCCAATAAATGTAATGGCCAAGTGGCGATTTGAATCTGTTTCTAGAATCCCAGTCCTAATCTTCTAGCCCCTTCCCTACCAACCTTGGATCCCCAGATGTTCTTGGACTACATCTTCTAGAAAGATCTTCCTGGCTAGCACAGCTGGGGAATGTAAGGCTGGGAGATCCATTTTGAAAGTCTAAAAATCAAACAAGCCTGGCTTCCAGTACTGAAAACTACAGCCTGCAAAAGATCAAAGTTCAATTATTCCCACCAATTATTCCCACCCAGTTCACACAATAGAACAGCTAATGACACCCATCAACTACAGAGAAGAATTGCTGCCACCCTTAAATGCAGTGAAACGTCTTAATCCCTCCATCACAATACAATGACTAACAACTATTGTCCTGCATAGGACAAGTTTCCCCTTTCCCACAACTTTAAAACCTCACAGTCTCACTCACTCTATACCCCAGAGCACAGAGAGAACTCCTAGTTCCCTGAGCTCCTTGCTCTCTGAAGATGCCGGCCACAGAGTCTGGCAAATCGTCAGGAAGAAAAACTTCCAGAACGTAGCCAAGCAACCCAAAAAACTCACAACAACTATTAGACCCCAGCCGTGAAAGCCTCCGAGAATACATTTTGAAACCAATACACCACACCGGCTCTCTAGGAGCAGCTGCTTTGGGTGGCAGCCCTGTGAGTGCAATTCTGGCAAAACATGAGGCCATGGTGCAAGCCCGTGAGGAAGGTTTAGAAGGTCTGGAGGAAGCCATTCTGGCATCAGTCTGAACGAGACAGAAAAAGCAGGGGATGGAGGGATTCATCAAAATGTTAGGAATGAAGGAAATGCAAGGTAGTCAACTTAGTCTATGCTAAGTCCATGATAGGTGCTACTGGCCTGCTTGCAAGGGCAGATGCAGAGAGAAACAAATATCAGATAGATATTAAAGAACATGGGGAATAAAATGGTACTGTAACTTGTTGTTATAGGATCAATCAAACCATCATTCAGTTTCTGAAACCAGCTCTACTCATCCCTCCGGAATCAAGATATCCCTAGGAAGTATTAATACTGCGAAGATGCAATGAGCAATTTTTCCTTGTTTAACTGTCACAGTTAAAAAACCTGCTAGCTGAAGAGTACACACATTGCTTAAAAAAATATTTTTAGCTAATGGTTATCTGACTCATTCACCATGAGGGGAACCTTGATCACTGTGTCACCAAAGGCCTTTGGGGAGGGGGGCTGAAGGCTTCTTTGTAAGTCCCCAACAAGCTACACAACTTGTTCATTGTGTGTGAAGCCCTGCAACAGGCACAAATAACATGACCGACACCCACATGCCAATTGTGTGGAATAGCCCCAAAACAGCTGCACAGGCAACGCGTGGGACTTGGTGTTTATTTGAGAATGAAAGCTTAGCATCAAGCCTTTCATTGGACCAAAAACTGAGGTGCATGTGGGAATCAGCCCATTGCCCTGCTTTATAGGGTAAGCATGTCTCTTTGCACCACATCTTCACTCCCCTCTGTCACATGGCATGATGGTTAAACTGCTGCACTGCCACTATAACTGTGCTCACGACCTGGGGTTCAATCCCAAGTAGCTGGCTCAAGGTTCACTCAGCCTTCCATCCTTTCGAGGTCGGTAAAATGAGTAGCTAGCTTGCTGAGGGGGGCAATGTGTACCCTCCATAATTGTGTGTAAATCGCCCAGAGAGTGCTTTGAGTGCTATGGGACAGCCTATAAGCAGCACACTTGGTTCAGCTCCCAAGGTGCTAGCCTCTAAATTAAACAATGGTTTTCATTTCTCATTCTCTTTTGTTATCCCTGCTTCCTGCAGAATCTTAATCAATTTAATAAATTTCAAGTACCCTGCCAATGTGTCTGGGTATGAGCTTTTTTTTTAGAGGCCTTCGTATTTATAGCTATCATCATTACAAGTCATTTTTTTAAAGTGTGGAAAATTGATCCACAGAGTACTGGGAAATGGCGTTATAAGAGCCAGGAAATCAGTGCTGTGTATGGCTAGCTTCCAGGATCTACTGGAAGCAAGCTGAGCCACCTTTTTTTTTTTTGTCCTTCATGCTGCAGAGACAGTACCTCCGACTAATGTGGAATAAGTGGAGCTCCAGGAAAATTTGACTACACTCATTCAGAGTCAAGTGTTGATAGGTATCTGCCCTCTTATTTGGTTTCTTGCTGATAACAAGATCCCAGGTTTATCCTTAAGAGACATGTTTACTCTAGAACAGTGGTAGCGAACCTTCGGCACTCCAGATGTTTTGGACCACAACTCCCAGAATTCTAAGCCTGTATTGCCAGTGACAAAGGACTGTGGGAGTTGTGGTCCAAAACATCTGGGGTGCCGAAGGTTTGCCACCACTGCTCTAGAAGGATTTCTGGGCAAGAAGTGGGGATGTTGTGATGTCATGGACTCCTGTAGCTGGTCTCCCTCGCAGGGTTCCTGCAGTAGACACCGGCCAGTGAGCGGTTCTCCATGAAGCGAGTGGTACCTGTGTAGAAGGCTCCTCATAAGACCGGAAGGGCCCATTGAACATGACAATCCCATTCTGGTAGAAGGTGAGGGGGATCGCGTCCAGCTGCCTCAGCCTTGCGCCGACAGCGGTGTGCTCAATTTGGGATGTGCCTTCGCCAGCCAAGGCATTCAAGTCTTTCAGATTTTCAAAAACCAAATCAAAATTGATTGGGGTCCCTGAAACAACAGAATCACCTATGACAAAGAAAACAGAAATTACAGAGGGGAAAGCAGGCAGGTTCTAGCCCCTCTCAATTCATGGCAAAGGCATTTCTGGTGCTAAGAGAGGCCTAGATGAGGGTCAAACCCTATCTGGACCTGACCCAGGGCTCCCTTGGAAAATAAGCAGGGGGAACAGGGCAGCCCACCAGACTCCCACATCCTGAATGATTTTGAGGAATCTTTGGTTCCAGAGATTTCTGCTGTATAGGACCAGAAATCCCCACATCAGTGGCTGGCATCCCTTGCTGACCTCTTTCACCACCACGAGGACCACAAGAGACAGCATGTGATAGAGCAGTGTTGGCAAACCTATGGCACAGGTGCCAAAGGTGGCACTCGGAGCCCTTTCTGTGGGCACCCAAGATCACCCCTTCACAGCCACCTGTATTCAGGTTAAATGGCTGTATTGGCACTTCGCAAAAAAATAAAAATAAAAAAATAGTAGATTTTGAATTGCAGTTTGGGCACTCGGACTCTAAAAGGTTCGCCATCACTGTGATAGAGGGTCAGCAAGAGTGCCAGCAATGCACCTTTGAAGCTGCATATGATTATATTCGTAAGGAGTAAAAAGGGGAGAGCGCCGTGTGGCCATTACAAAATACAAATGCAAGACTGGGCTGTAGGTGATACCTTTGCAGGCCACTAATGAAAAAAAACCATTGCAAGCTTTCAAGGGCAATACCCTCTTTTTCAAAAAAGTGTGTACCAAAAGTCCAAACATGGCAAAAGATGTGGAGGAAGCACCTATCCAGCAGAAGACATGACTGAAAATCTGTAAGGGAACCGGCAATCCCTTTGCTCTGAACTGCATCATTTCTGAAAATGACAACAGCAGCTCAAATGCAACGGCTTTCTGAACCAAGCAAACAGATTGTGGCCAAAGAATGGAAGAGTCTTGCGAGAGCTCCATTTAGGCTGGTAACTTGAGCTCCAAACATAAAGGGATTTTTTCCACAATGGCATACACATATACTGTATATAGGATACAGGATATCCTGTATTATTAAAACTAGGAGGGGAGTGTGGCTCCCCCTCTTTACATCCCATATTTTAAGCCTTCATGATGTTTAATTGATGACACTCTATTAAAATTAGAACAACAAGTAATCACAAACAAGAGAAACACATTAAGAGTCCAATTAAAATTCATCAGTCATTTAAAAGCCACCTTCCAAAATTGGAAGATATCCACAGTGTGCCTGAAGGTGAGAAGAGACTTGAAGAATCTTTCTGGGATTTTAATCTGCAATCACGAGGCCACCAATTATAAGTCCCTGTTTTGGGGGGCTCAGGAAGTGGGAATCATCTTTCTAATCACCTTGTCCGGTGACCACCCGAGAGCTAGACCATTTGCTCTCTTAGCCACAAGACACCTTTGTTTTGACTGTTTGTGTCTTTCAGTCATTGGTAGGCCAACTTGGATCGCCTTTTGGGATAAAATGTGAATAAAAATTAAGTACACACTAAATAATTATATCGTCATTTAATGAATACCAAACTATGCACACAGTATCATTAACACATATGGTGTTTTATGGAGGTTTATGAAGAATGAAACAGGCCCCTTTCCCAGGGTGTGTACCTCAAATTTCAACAGACCACAGAGGGAGAAAAGGATACTGTGTCGTTTTGGAGCAAAACAATGTTTGGTTTGGCTTGAAATAAAGCATTGCTCTTGAAATGGCCCTGTCATTTGTCCCAGCCAACCTGGTTTCCATAAAGCCCTGGATGGTTGACTTTCTTCTTCCTTTGGAGAGTCCAATGCTTCTGGAGAATCTGGCTCTTCTCCAACCCAAATCAACCCATAGTCATTCAAAAACCGCTGCAGGAAAAGAAAGTGGAGCAAAATGTAAACAGTGAGAGGAAAGAGGCCAGTATGAAAAACCCAGACCAATTTGAGAAACTCTTACCTCCATTTCCCAGACCTGACGCTGTAACTTAAGGCACAACATTTCTAATTCTTCCGTTCTGCTCAACCCTGAAGATTCCTCTAAAGGAAAATAAATCAGAGAAACGTTGGATCTTGCTTTAAACTGGGAAACTTGGCCCATGCAACTGGCCAAGAATACTAGAACATTATGTTTCTTCTGCATTATCCCCAACTCAGTAAAACTAACATAACATGAAAATGTAGTAAGCTGGCTGTTTATTTAATATGATGTTTAAATTCTCTAACAAAGGTACCACCAAGCCCACCTCCAGATTGTGTACAAAGACTACATAGTTTTTTTAAAAAATATATCTTTTATCAATAAACATTCTAACACAGTATGCAAAAAAAAAAAGGTTGGTTTTTTTATCATCAGACATGCATCAATCAAGTGGACAATTCCCTATATAGGTCTTGCCAATTCCAAGCATGAAGGCCCTACAATTATAGGGCTACTTCGTTGTTTAAGGTCAAATTCTGACAAATGCTCCTTTTACATTTTCATGGGCTCACTATTTTGTCTGGAAGGATGGCTTTCAGTTAGGAGGTTACTTCACGTCCTTCTTGGTTCTGCGACTAGTTTTGTACCGTGACAGAATTGGTCGCGATCACGTGGTTTTGTCCCTGTTTCAGTGTTCCCATGGTCATGATAACTTGTCTTGTGACAAGTGTTATCTCACAGTCTTGTACCGTGATAAACACTGAATTTGTCTAGCTTCCTTGTGGCTTTTGGGGGGAGGGGGGCCTTGAAAATTATTTTTCGATATTTCGCTTCTGAAAAGTCAAAATAAAAAAAAACGGACACGGTTTTCTGAGAGAAATGAATGTTTTGTTGCGTGACAGTCATTACTACACAGTGTCTTGTCTTGGAACAGAAAGCGGGAAAGAGTGGCAAGGGAAAACCCTACCCCACCACCAGATACAGGATTGTCGCGCTTAGCACCCGTTACGGGGGCGTGGTCGAGACAAATTTCAGTAGTTGTGCAACAGATGTGAAGTAACATTTTTTGTACCACTTCTAAACACAACACTAACAGAGACAAAACGGACACGAAGTAACCGCCATTGAAAACCCTAATCTCTAGTGAACCACGACCTGTGGTTGCTATTGGAGGTTGTGGGAAGCAAAGGTAAGCAAGATACCGTATTACCTTTCCCTTTTTGAAGGATGTCTATTTCCTCCTCGAGCTCTTTGATCGTCTTATCCTACAGAGCCAAAGGGGAAAAGACCGAATCACTATAAATGTTTAGGACAAATTCAGGACCTACACCATAATCAACAGCGGCAGAACAAGACAAATTTCTGCTGGCTGGAAGCATTTCTTATGCTCCCGAAGGGTTGAATTAAGCAAAACAGAGGGAAAGATTGTCATTTTCCCCCTAACATATTTGGTAAATTAGCTTTCTTTTTGATTGGGTTCAGTTTTCATTGCATGTCTGATCGCTCATGTAGGTATCTGAAAGATTTGCAGGGCTAGAGTGAAAGTGATAAGAGGAGGGAACTATGATCTCATTAACATGGATCTGCCCCTCTTTCCCTTTGCCCTCCATCTTATATATATATATATATATACACACAAAACACACACACAGCTTGATAATCCAGCAGAATATCCACTTCTTGTTTGAGGCTCTTGAAGATTCTGATCTGTCTTTCCGGGTTTTTCCTGCAGCATGAGGCATTCACTGATTCTAGAACTTTGGAAAGCTGGTGTTTTGGATGGCAGCCCTCAGCATCTCCCAACTAACTGTCCAGATTGGATGTAGGACTTCTGGGGCCAGCAGTCCAAAACACTTTTGTTTTTCAAAGTCAAGGTGGGAATCTGTTATTGTCCCTCTGAATAAATCTTGTCATCTTCTTTGCTTAGAACAAAACTCTGCACTGACTCAGATGACTTAAGTGAATGTGCTCTTCATTTGCCCCATAAATATTTTAAATTTTAATATTTTAAATAAATGAAAAAAGTGTTTGTTCATTTTAAGGTGCTACAATATCCCTTGATATACTGTACAGTATTTGCAGTGTACGGTTATAGAACCTATATCCAACAAGAAGGAGCTGACAATTGCAAAGTTTCATTTGAAAATGATTTTTCACTAGCATACAAGCAGGAGCATTAGTGGTGCACACAAGGATAAGAGGCATGGCTTCCACTATTCATGCCCTGATAAACCCTTTGAATTCTATCACAGTGTTTGAATGGAGCTTTAAACTCCTTCAAGATCTGGGACCTAAATGCTCAACTCCCTGCGTTTAGCAATGTGTACCTCCTTGGACCATGCTGCAGCAGCACTAAAGAATGTGTCTTACAAATCCATCCAGTACCCAAAGGAGAAACAGATGTCTCAGATTTTAAGCTGGTACAAAAAACAAGCAGGATCCTGGCGATTTTATCTAAAACCTTACCGCACAGCTCCCTTGTGTGCACAGCAGGTATAATTTCACCAACAGCAAGTTGCGACTGCTTGAAGGATTTTCTCTCCCCATGCCCCAAATTTCTGAGCACATGTGACTCACGCACACAATGTAGTCCAAAGCTGAGAACTGAAGTATTTAAGTCAATGGCATTTGACAGCATTTCCATTTATGCAAGCAGAAGCCACCCTACGGGATTTCGGGCCTTCTCCTCCTGTACAGGATCTTGCCCCCTTTTGTATATTTGTTTTGCATTTTTAGAGCTAAAGATTTTTTTCATTCTCCCTGGTTAAGTCTTTCCCTTAATTCTTACTATTTTAGCCCTATGGATGTGTTATCACCTAAGGTAAAGGTAAAGGTTCCCTCCGCACATGTGTGCTAGTCATGTCTGGTGCTCACCTCTGCATTCAAGCTGAAGAGCCAGTGTTGTGCAAATCCACGGCCACATGGCCGGCATGGCTGCAAGGAAACACTGTTTTACCTTCCCGCTTTTTATGGCAGTACCTATTTATCTACTTGCATTTACATGCTTTCAAACTGCTAGGTTGGCAGGAGCTGGGGATAACAGTGGGAGCTCACTCCGCTGCGTGGCACCCAGGATTCAAACCGCTGAGCTGCCGACTTTGCAGTCAACAGTTTCGGAGCCTTAGTCCACTGAGCCACTACGCCTAGATCTCCTTTAAATGACTGCTTTAGTACTATTTGTTTGGTCTTTGGCCTTCTGCTGTTTTACTGTTTTCTCTGTGCCATCAGCATTGATGCTTCATTTTTGCTTTTGTTCTGGAGAGAACATAAAAGAGATTTGTTTTGGTTGCAGCTCAACTAATAAACAGGGCAAATGAGTCACAAATCACAAATCCATAACATCTTAATGCCGGTCTGACTTCACTGGCATCAATGTGAACTGCTGCAAGCAACCAAGGTGTTAATATTCACCTTGCGCTGGAGGGCTTGCCCTTGGCTCTTGACTTGCTGTTCCAAGGAAGTGATCTTCTGCATCATGGAGGCCATCAGCTCCATGTCAGTGGGAGCAACCCCTAAAGGCGCAAAAGGAACACATCATGAGAACAATGGAGGGTCTAACATTCGCTCCAGCTGCCAGTCTCACAATGGCCCATTGTGCTCCTTGGAAAAGGGACGTGGTGCCAGAATGCGTGGCAGAAACAAGGGACACCCAGTTTGGGTCTCACCAGTAGAGGAAAACGGCTTCACTGATGGCCAAGAACCTCCTTGTAATCACTCGTGGGATGGATAACTTCCCAGGTTTGGAGGGTGCTGAATATTCTGAACAAACTGAGATGGGGGCTGCACCAGGCTGACAATGAAATTCAATATTCACTGCTGAATTTGTTTTAACTAAATCAGTGGTGCCGGAGGGAGCCACAGCATCAGCCAGCATCGCAGAGCCCTGCCACAATCACAACTGTCCTTGTCCCTCCAGAACTGACAAGAAGCCAGGAAGCTGCCACAGTTTCTGAGCTATGAACCAATTCTCCAACAGCATGGTGTTGTGGCAGGCTCAACACAGGAGCGCATTGCCATCTGTGGCTCACTCCTGATCTAAGTCAATAGGGCTGCATATTAGATTTTGGATATCTTCAACATTAGGCATTCTTAAAGCTCTGTACTTGCAGAATCCCTGTCTCCCCCTCTTAGGTAGCTACACTTGTCGACTAATATAGAAACACTACTATGGGCCTTCTCCATGTCTCTTTCCAGATGTTTTAGGTCATGCACATGTGCAGTCAGAAACACAGCAAAACTGGGCCACAATGGAGGCCAAAGAGCTCGACATGACAGAAACTCCACCCATTCTGCCTGCAAACGAGGCAAGGGCAGGTGGGGGAAAACAGATAAGAAAGGGAAAAGGCTGCATAAGTCTCTTCATTTGCATGTGGCTAGGTGTGGTTGTGCTGGCAAAAAAAGGAAGTGGGTTTATAGGAGAAATGTGTGACTGTTTCCAGAATTTAGTTAAGCAATGAACACCTGCACCTTTTAATCTGAGAGACAAAAACTATCATATTCTTTTGGGGAAATGTTATTTCAGAACGATCTTTACATGGTATACAGCTCATACTCTGGTCAACCTTTCCCCTTTTCAAACCACATCATATAAGGATATCTAATTTTGCACACACATTCTCTATGTGACCCTATTTAATACACACTGTAAAAATTACAATACAATACAATACAATCTTTATTTGCAGCCACGGGCCCAACCAATAAGGTAAAGATACATACATGAAGTTTTAAAAGGATAAGAGGGTAAAACCATTACAAAAATTTTTGATAGTTAAAACAGTAGTAAAAGTGAATTATACAAACATTGTGCGATTCATAATTATATTAAGAGCTAACAGAGGCCAAGGTTGTCTTCCGTATTCTTTGGGCAGAAAAAAGAAACTTGGCCACAGATTCAGTGGTACCCTTGTTTGTGTCACTTAATAAATATTTTAAATACCAGTTCAGCGTTCTACCTGGGAAGACACTCATTATGGGCTTGAGTAATTTAGTACGCTCATTTCTATAAAAATCACATACAAAAAGGACATGATTCAGTGTTTCAATTTCTTTGTTATTACAAGGACACAATCGGTTTTCATAAGAGACACCAGAGAAACGCCCATCTAAAATTGCAGATTGGAGGCAGTTAAATCGAGCTCTTGAGAAAACATGCCGATATTTGGGCACAGTCAGGTTTTCCAGGTATCGAGCACTTTGTGAAAAGTTAAAGTTTAGTCCAAAGTGCAGAATAGAGCAAGTTTTCTGTGCACTGATGATAGAGTGCTGAAAGTCAATATCCCTAATCCGCTTTTCTATGATAGATTTCGCTATCTTGGGCTCATAGGCATTAAGAAAATCAATAGATAGCCCTAACAGATGCAGTTTAGTTGGGAAGACTTTAAACCATGAGCTATTGTGGACATCATTTTGTAAGAGATGCAGATATCACTGTAAAAATTAGGCATGCTCATTATTTTCCTTTTGTCCTTGAATTATCTCCAGCAAAGCAGGTTTCTATGGGGGTTGTCTTCAAAAGGACAGCTTGTGCAACTTCAGAGTATGAGTTTCACAACTTCACATGCTGTTTGTAATTTGTTTGTTTGGTCAGGAGGGATCCGTCTAAACTGGGCTGACTGTCAATCTACCCAGGGATAACGAACCATTCCAACCTGCCTCTGAATTCAAATAAACCCCTGCCTCTCTGCTGGGTGCTGCCTTTTCCCGTCTCTTTAGTCTGCTGGAAGCAATGCTCTCTGCCAGCCTGCTGCTTATCTGTTCACAACAATGAACAATTTTATGCTTTCCACTACAAATGTCTCAGAACGAATTACTGAATCGTGGCTCATGGATTCATAGAATACTGTAGTGAAGTTGGAAGGGGCCTACAAGGTCATTAAAAGTCCACCCTGGAAGAACTTCCACCCATGGAAGAACAACATTAATGCAGCATTTATATCCATTCAATTTATGACCCACCACATGTAATAAACAACATCTCATAAACTGCTAAGATAACACTATTGAAGTAGCTTGCTTTTTGGTGAAAAATAGCCTAATCGTGCTAACATTTTAATATGTATCTCTGTTTCATATATGTCCATTGTTTTACATTGTGCAACACTCTGATACAAATAAAGAAAGAAAAGGAAGCACCCCATGCAGAGAGAACAATAATATAGTTATACTGGTTAAACTCCAGTACTGCAGCTATAATTCTGCTCATGATCTGGGGTTCAGTTCCAGGTAGCAGGCTCAAGGTTCACTCAGCCTTCCAGCCTTCCGAAGTTGGTAAAATGAGTACCCAGCATGCTGGGCGGTGGGGGTAGCTTGCATAATTAAATTGTAATTATTACCAGAGAGTGCTTTAAGTGCTGTGAGGAGGTATGTAAGCAGCACACTTTGCTTTTTGCCTTTAGCTGTGAAAGAATAGATGTATGCTCCGTTCTGACAGCAGAGTGGTGGAACAGTGGGAAGACCAAACGTATGAATGAGAACTTGGCAGGGAAGAAAATGTACCCGCACACAAATAGTAGCAGACACTAGGGACACATATGAAACAACTCACGAAAGCCTGACACTGAATACAGGAAACCAAATATCCAAGGAAATTCATCATGCAGCTTTTGGCTGTCTTAAAAGTAATGTGATGAAGTGCAGTTGCTTGAGAGACATAAATTGGAACAAAGTGTAGATCTTATCCCCCACCCCCAAACCTCCCTAACAAATCCTTAAATATTTCCAAGGCTAAAGCCTAATACACGCCCAATTTGCTCACCCCTGTAACCCATAGGCTTATCTAAAAGCTTGTGCCTGCCCCAAGGAATTTCTGGATGCTTGGTTAAACAGTTCAGTCTCTTCTGTGTCACCTTCAAAATAAGTTTGTTACTTGGCTTTACCTGAATTAAAAAACAGATTTAAAACTCCTTATGTTCAACCATTCTCAGGTTGTTGCTTGTATGTTTTCAGGTCATAATTATATTGGGACATTCATTTGTATTCTACCCAATGCCTAAGGAAGGGAATGTCTGATGTTTAGAGGTCTAAATACAAATATCTCACGTCTCCAACACTGGGGTTGCATAAAGGACCACATGGCTACCTCTGATGTGTATATCACACATATATAAACACACATATATGTATATCCAGATATATCTCAAGTAACAATAGGCTTAACAAGCAAGTGTTTTTGTTCTAATATATAAAACTGAGGTTGGGAGAGATCTATATTTGGTGCCACACAGCAAATTCCTGTGCCATGAAGAATGATAAATGATAAACAGCCAACCACCACACACACACAAACACAAACACAAACACACACTCATACACACACTAAAGTAATGGAAGCCCAGATACAGAACCCAGAAGTTGACACAACTAGTTTGCATTACTTGTAAAGAATCTTATCTCTTCTGATAAAATCAAACATACCAGGAGGTTTCACTGGGGTTCCATCTGAACAGGAAGGCTCACTGACTGGAATCTGAGCTCCGGGCCCCAGAATTTCATTCATCATAACAACTTCATCCTCTGTCAACCAAAGATACACAAATCATTGCCGAGACTAGAGAAAGAAACTTATTTCCAGCAGTGCCACTTTCTAGTGAAGACGGGTTTACAAGAAGTGAAACAGGCAGCCAATGCCTGGGTCAAAATAAGCTGACCCATTTCCGATAGATTTCCGTTGCTCCATCTTCCACATTCCATAGGACTCCATCGAGAATTCTGAATATTCTGTTTAATTGACAGAGCCTGCAAACCATGACTATTCATTTATAAACATGCTGATTATTATAGAGGAAAATGGTATAGCATTAAAATGAAAGCAGTTTTCAGTGCATAAATAAGTGGGTGCAAGCTGTGTTTGCTATGATCAGTGGAGATTTTAAGCGCAATAGATACAGATTCAAGGCATCCAACATCCTGGAGCAAAGCTGAGTTTCCTGCTCTTCTACAGATCTTGGCTAAGTCATACACCTTCTGTCTCATTTTTTGTGTATTAAAAGAAAATATATGCCTACTACAGGGACGGGCCATGGGCGGGGGGAACATTACAATGACCTTATAAACCATGGCTGGGGAATCTTCGGCCCTTCAAATGTTTTGGACTGCATTTCCCAGAATTCTGAGCCTATATTACTGATGATAAAGGACTGTGGGAGTTGTGGTCATCTGGAGGGCCAAAGGTTCCCTGTCCCTGTTATAAACCACCATGCAGTTCCAAGTACAGTAGCATCCTTCTAGCACCAAAACTATAGCTCACCACATACAACATTTCCCTTGGCAGGAAGTCAAAGCTTAGTTCTATACATCATTCCATGCCTATGCTACTGTTTCTAACATAATTATACAAACTACACTTTGCTTCCATTACAAGCTGGATGCTCATCCTACCAACCTTGGAAGGATGGAAGTCTGAGTCAACCTTGAGCTGGCTAGCTGAATGTGCCAGGATCAAACTAAGGTCATGAGCAGAGGTTTGACTGCAGTACTGTCACTTAACTTATATACCAGGGGCTCTTACAAGAGCTTATACTAAAGAGCTTATTATTATTTTTTTTGCCTCCAAATACCTCACATTCCTAGAACTAATTGCTTTGAATTAGATGTATGAAGAAACAGCAAGGGCTTCACTATCTCCTAGGAACTGACCAAGCAAAAACATTCTCAAAATTCACAGACTTTTGTTTTGGGTTCTCTTATTATGTATCAGAACTTTGTGGGAGGAGTCCTCAGCCAGCATGTTTGTGACCAGAAAAAAATGAGTCCACTTAGAATTCCAGTTGCGCTCAGATAAGAATTCCCATTCCTATCACATACCATTCTGGATACTCTTCTTGAATGGCACTGTCCTTTTCCTGAAATCCAGAGGAAAATAATTCGTATAACAAACAAGAAATCAATGATTGATTATGTAAATACTGTATTTTTTCCTGTGTATGACTATATTTTTGTCTAAAATTGTTAGATTAAAAAACTGAGGGTTGTCTTATACAGAGAAGTAAGCCAAGCAGGGAACTGTGCGGTTGCAACACTGGGTATTTGTACGCGACCCCTAAACTCTGCCGCAAATGGCTCCCAGCTCCGGAGCTTAAAATTGTTTCCCCACCAGCTCCGGGGTTTACAGAAAATTAAGTGCGACCACGCCCACCTAAGCACATCCCAGCGCACTTTTCAGGTACCTGCTCTCGGAGGGTGAAAAATCCCAGATCCGGATGTAACCTAGAGTGCCGGGCACTCCTCGCTTCTGTTTGTTGTTGTTGTTGTTTTTGCCTCCCGGCCCTTTAAGAGAAGGAATCAGGACGACGACAGGGCTCGGGGCAGCTTGGCGCAGCTTGGACTGGCAGACAGAGGTGAGCCTGCATTCTTTTTTCCCTTTTTTTCTCCCTCCCCTCACACAGACAGGAGCAAGGAAGTGCGGAGGGGTGGGGACGCAGGAAGAGCAACGAACCCCCAAGATCTCTGGTCCGAATTTTGGGTTGGAAAATTGGGGGTCTTCTTATACATGGGGACGTCTTATAGATGGCAAAATACAGGAAATTTGTTTTAAATACAATGGGGGAGAGGGAAAACATACTTGCAATTTTACAGGTAAAAGACATTTTTGAACCATACTGGCTGGTTACTTTGGAGTAGAAGAGCCATATAAGAAATATATAAAAATGAAAACTTTAGTTTTGACGTGAATGCACATTAATAAAAGGAAAACAACAGATGCTAAGCAGCTGTTCTGGTTAGTAACTTTAAATTTTGTAGTGATTAAAAGCAGCATCTCCTGCTCTTAGTGCTGTAAACATATATAACCATTCTTTGTTTTCAACTTGGATGCAATTTCTAAAAATAATTATGTGCCCTCAAGTCGATTCTGACTTGGAGTGATGATAACCAGGGCTTCCTAGGTATACTATTCCCTACTTCTGCTGGTGCTTTCCAAAGGCTACACAGGCTGGCTTTTCTACTCTGTGGTAAATTCACAACTGGAATGGTCCTCAACACAGTATTGATGAATCAAATAGCAGGAGCCACCAGTCAATTTTGGGCTGGAAGCCGAATATTGTTTTGTTGCTCTCAATGGGCCAAGATAGTTGCATGAATGATCCCTCACTTACCCTGATGCCTGCATCTGAAGTGGCATTCTGCGAATCTTTCTCAGAGAAGAGAGAGGAGATGTCATGGTTTATTCTGAACTCACAGTTTCATACACTATAGTGCAGGGAAGATAAAACAGTATTATAATCTGTTGTTACCGTATTGAACTGAGGTACACTAAGCCTAAGCTTATCTATACCATAGGTCTCTCTCCTGGAGGCAACACATAATGGAATGAGGAAATTCAGTGTATCAAAGAGGCTGAGAACAATACCATCAGGAGGCCCGATTCCATTATGACTCTGGACTCCTAACAAATTCTCCCAGTATAGAATCATCTGAATTGATATATCAGACTAACTTCAAAAATAACAGTAACATCAGCAGAAAAGAATGGATAGGTCCAGTGCTGATGATGAATTGTTGCGCTGACCATGGAGTGTTAATAACAAAAACTGGGGCAAAGTTGAAGAACATAAAAATAACCATAGTGCCTCAATATAATTCAAATAACACTTCTGATGAATTTGAAGTCCCTATCCTATAAGGAGCATATTAGAGTTACTGCACTAAACTTGACCACGAAGAATTGTGGATGGAAACAAGAGATATTATCAGAGCAGAACACAAAAAGATAAGTCCTATAAAATCTAGAGATGGATGAAACTCTTAAAATCTTTAAAACCTGTGGAGAAACAAAAGTGAGAGATGACAGATGAGGTCAGAACTGTAAATGAAGCATTTCAAAACTGTCACCAAGAAAACTATTAGCAATCCTTGGTGCTAAAAAAGCAGAAGAGAGCTACCAAATATATCTTCAAAAATCCAAGAAGTCAAAGGAAATGGTAAACTTATATCAGAGGTGCTAAAAAATCAATATGGAAACATTTCATCCTTTGCAACAATCTATGCACATGGGCAAGAAGTAAGATCAGTTTAAACCAATGGGCATTTAAATAGGTAAACTGACCCCAGCTCAAGAAGCAAACCCCAACGAAATAACTGCCTGGGAGATTTACTTCTGAGTAGGCATGCAGTTCAGAAGACTACACCGCGAGGCTGCACACATTTACTGGGCAATAGGGTCTCCTGGGCTGCCCCCCCCCGAGTAAACGGGGCAAAAAAGGGGAACCTTTTAATAGTCCCACAAGACTGCTTGGGGTTTGGGATGCAACCCAGATCAGCAAGCTTTGTAGAGCAAGTAAAAAGAACGGATTGCAGAACAGCCTAAAAACCACCATCTCGGGAGGGATTTCTCCATGTCTCGGAGCCCAACGCCGCTTACCCGCCCATCTTAAGGCTGGAGGCAGGCGCCGCCATCGTGTTTACAAACGGTTGCCTAGGCGACCTCTTTCGGGCCGTGTCTCGGTCCTCCTGCGCGCCAAAGATCTCAATTCTCCGCCAGCGGCGTTTGCAGGGCTGAATGCTTGCGTCCTTAAAAATATTTCTTAATGTGTGGAGACAGGATCAGAGCTGGGAGAAACGAGTTCTTTGCCTGAGCCGCCTAGTCTTTTGCTTTTGAAATCGAGCACCTGTAGGGAAAAGGCATCTCTCTTGCTTTTATTGCAATAAAGAACCCATCATCTTTATTATTTAACACTCATTCACTTATTTAATTTTATTATTTAATGGCAGTTGCAGTTCTATGCTGCTTTTTCTCCAGTGATCACAAAGTAACATATACATCCTTCTCTTCCTCACTTGCTTTGTCTCCCATCATCCCCGTGGTTGACCATAGGTCGCCCCTGTGGTCAGGCTGGGAAACACACTGGCCCGAGGTCCTGTAGTGGCAATTCAGGATTTAGTGGCAACCCTGTTTTCCTGAGTTATGGTCTGACTCCACACTTTTGAAGGGTTGAAATGATTAACCTTATGCCAGTTCCTCAATGCGTTATCCGGGGGATGGGTGGGAGGGAGGTGATGGCTCTCAAACTCCTGAAGCTACTCAAATTTGATTTTATTAGGTTAGTGACCACATGGGCCAGAATTCTTAGAAAATTAAAAATTGATAATTTCACTTTTTTCAGGCACAGCGTTAAACACTGAGATGAATATGCTGAGAAACTGGCTAGTAAAGTTTATTGGTCTGCCATCAATTATACAAATATTTCCTGTAACTTGATGTAATGAATTATGGGAAAGAAATGTAATAGCAGGACACGTCAGGTTATGGATGTGTATAAGATGAAAACAAGGAGATGATTGTACAGGGATATAGGTTTTAGATACTATTATTTTGTTTCTCTTGTTATTCTTATGGATGGTCAATAAAAAGGATTTAAATAAAAGATTGTAAAATGGAAGAAAATTAAATTTTGTTTTCATTAGTGTTGGGGAGGATAGCATACAAGGAATAAGAGGGAACCAGTTCTACTCTATTGTGTCAGCCCTGTGTGGGGCTGAGTTGCCCCCACTTATTAAGTCCTCCTGACAGTTCAGTCTGTGCCCATTGTTGAGTTCCCATCACTAGGGTAGGTGGTGTTGATGCTTCAGCCCAATCCTAGCTACATGGTGCCTTTTAAGGAAGCTTTGTATAGCTCAATGGAGTCTGTATTTTCTGTCCCCTCCTGTAGCAGCACCTGGACATTTGTTTCATTTAGATTAATGGGATGCCCACCCAGAGACCCACCCACCCATTCATAAGGTTTTCAAGGATGTGTTGGAAGGCTGGCTGTTGGTAGTATTATTCTATCCGTCTGTCCCCAAAAAAGCATCTTCCACCCCATGCGACTGCATCATGAGAAGAGCAGGAAGCAATAGAGGAAGGAGGAGTTTGTGTTTGGTGAGCTTGTCCTATTTCTTTGCCTTCTACATGTATAAGTGTGAAACTTCTTTGCCTCCTCTTGCAGAGAGAGAGAGAGAGAGAGAGAGAAAAGTTACCCTGTGGTCAAGTTTCATCACACTGAGCTGTTCTCAGCTGCATCATGAAGGCCATTCTGTTCATTCTTGGATTTCTTCTGTTGATTAATTTGACTCTGGCTGATGACAGTAAGGTAAGGGTCCCTCTCATCTGACGTAAGTAGAACTTGAAATGCTATTCCAAGTGCAATGAAAAGACAGACCTCCAGTGACTTGGAAGTCATCAACAAGTGTCATTAAATGTGTTCAATCACTACAACCAATACCTGAACATGTGTGTGTGTGTTGCGTCGTTACAGTCGTGACTGACTCTTCGTGACCCCATGTCCATGGAGTTTTCTTGGCAGGAATACTGGAGTGGTTTGCCAGTTCCTATTCCAGGCACCTACATACAATTCTTTAAATACCATCTGAAACCCGGGTGGACTAGTCTTTAAAACAAAGTTTGGAAAAGTTACATTTTTATTCTACAGTTCACAGAATCCTCGAGGCACCTTGGGTTTCTGAGAAGCCGAAGCAACGTAATGCCATTGTGTGTTAAACTGAGATTCCGGTACTGGGCATGCTTACTTTTACATACAGGTTCTTCTCCAAGGACAGATAATAATCAGTAACCAGATACAGTGGACCCTCATATAACAAACAGTTAGTATAACATAAAATCTGTACAACATAAAAAATTCTGGAGATAGGGGATTTGCTTAACAGAATCTCCTATGGGGCAAATCTGTACAACATAAAAATGGTTGTGATTAGGGATTACTCTGTTTTCAATGCATTCCTATGGGAAACTTGTATAAAGGAAAATTTGCTTAACAGAATTTCATTTTGAACAAATTAATTCCTTTATACAAGGTACCACTTGTATCAACATTGTTTTGGAAATAATAGTTATAAATATGTTGCAGCTTATAATCAAACAGATTTAACATAAACATAATAATATTTGCAGTTTTAAGACCATTACTATTGACTCAATTTTTTTTAAACTTTTGGTTCCTCTCTAGTTCACTGTCTCCCTTCCCCTTCATGTGTTTGACAACTTAGGGTGACATACAATTTGTATGATTAATTAGACCCATACACTTGTTTGTATTTAAGATAGGTGGAACTCCTCAATGAGTGCAAAAGAGCACCTGCAATGTAGCCCAAGTTGCAACTTAAACACAGAAGGCACACTATTGTGTTCTTATGAGTATCACATATAGAAATTTATTATGTAAAGGAATGTTCCATTCTGAAGCAGCCATGAAGTGACTTAACCCATTGCTTTTGGTAATTTGATATCTGCATATGCTTCATTTTCCCTTGAATCAAAGTGAATTAAAGTCACTAGGTGACATTTAGTGGGATTTCCCTTTAAAAATAAGCATCTACTATTAGGATCCTGTCTTTGCAGGGCTTGTGACTTGCAGTGCTGATCTTTCTTTTCAGGTAGGTCCTAATGAATTCCAGTGAGACAAACTCCCCATAAAATGGGAGTAACCATACAAATTGATCATTGAAAATTTTGGCCTAAGTATTATGAGATATATGAGTATTGCAAAAAGATCTCTCCCAAACTATTTGAGAGTACTTAAACAACAAACATGTGTAACAAAGTAAAGCTTGATTCTGTTGAAATATGTACAAAGATAAATACACTTTCTTTGTGAAATATTTGTTACAGTATCTATAAGAATCTGTAAAAAATGCACTGGAAATTCTGAAACATTTGTTACCGATAAAACCAAACTAGACACACATGCATACAGATTACAGCCCAAAGTATTTCAACTTCAAAGTTGATATCATTTCTTTGTGTGCTGCTTCTAATTTATACTTCTAGGGGGTTTTGGTTTCTGGCTTCAGCTCCTAGATCCCACTGCCAGTTTGACCAAGAGCAATTACTGGAACTGTAGCCAAAGCAAGTGAAAGGTCAGAGTTTTACTCATGAAATATGATGTTCAGAATCATATTTCATGAGTAAAGAGCACCAAATTTCATTATATGATTGGTCACCACATTTCCGATATGTGTGGCATACTTAGGCTATGTCAACATATTTCAAGTTCATTATCTCATTATTATTACTTGTGTTTCGAATGGTATCTTGGTGTGTAGAAATTCATCTGTGGAGCTTTCAAATCTTTGAGATGAAATATGCAACCCTCCTGTGTTCTTCAACATCAGAGACTCTGAAAGTTACTCAGTGGGAAAATATACAATCTGAGCACCTATGTTCAAATCTCATTTTTAGTAGTATGTGCTTATTCAATTTTTTGGGCTGCAATCCCCAGCATGTCAAACGCTGCATGCTAAAATTGTTTTCATTATATTCTATACTATTTGTTCCCTACCATCCTCTTTGGGATGGTGCAAATATTCAGGTGAATAAAGAGGGGGTTAATCTGCTGCTTTTTCTCATTGTTATTACGAATTTAATTTTTAATTCCCTTTCTCCTCTGTGAAACCCAAGGAAGCCCAGAATGAATTTCTTCAATGCATATTGGTATTTTTAACTTTAAAATCATTTTATTAGGTGTTTCTGTTTATTTTTAATGGTCAATTACAAACTGATCATTTGTTAAAGGGAGATTGCTGATGTTCAAGGAGAGACATGGGGAGGCATGAAAGTGTCTTAAAAATCAAAATGGATGTGATGCCAAAGGTTTGGGAACCAGTGTTCTACATTGTTGTCATGTGCCATCAAGTTGCTTTCAGCTCATTACAAACCTATGAATGAGAGGTCTTCAAAATGTCCCATCCTCAGTAGCTCAGCTCAGCTCTTGTGAACTCAAGGGATTTAGGAATTCAATCCATTTTGCATTTGGTCTTCCTCTTTCTTGCTACCTTACACTTTTCCCAGCTTTATTGCTCTATCGCAACCTCAGTTTCAACATTTTTGCCTCTAGAGACAGTTCTAGGACCCACATTTGTGCCAGTCCAGAGTATTTACAAATCTCTTCTCCAGAACTACTTTTCAAATGCATCATTTTTGCCCATGTCTCGATTCTTCTTTACTGTCTAGTTGTCAGAGCCATACATGAGAGTGTAGATGTTCTTGGTCTCCAGTGACAAATACTTGATGATCTTTTGTAATTCTTTCACTGCTGTCTTTCCTAGTTTCAGACTTCTTCTGGTTTCTTGGCTGTAGCCTACATACATACATACATACATACATACATACATACATACATACATACATACATACATACATACATACATACATACATACATACATACATACATACATACATACATACATAGGGGATAAATTTGGCACACCACCTGTTTTGGATGCCATCTCCCCCAGAGTTCACAGCTGGCATAGGAGGAATTATGGATATTGTAGTCCAAAGCAAGTGAAAGGTCAGAGCTTTCCAGAGCTTTCATTTGTAACCCTGTGCTGTATTGAGAACCACCATGTTCCGTTGAATGTTCTTTGAGGACCTCCACCTTGTCTAATAGGGCGCCATCTTTCAAGAGTTATAGAAAGAAGAATGAATTAATGTGTCACGGCAGTCCTGATCCAACAAAACTGCGTGTAGCAGTTGTTGACTTATCAACATGTTCATATTTAAAGCAAAGATCAACATGTAGGTGGAAATGTCAAGAAACCGCCTGCCTTTTTATCATTTCCTTGTTCCGTTTTATGTTTCAAATACTGACTTCTGAAAAAGTGGGGGCACCTTAAAAATGGGAACGTTCTATCAATGACAAAATATGGGTTCGTAAATATTGGAAGATCGGTTCCTTTCAGTCTTCTACCTGTGTGGAAACCAGCTTCTAGGTTGAACTGCTGGCGAGCTCCATGGTTTAGGCCTCTAGCTGTAGATCCAGAGGTTGGGAGTTTGATTCTTGACATAAAGCCTCCTTGAGAAGGGCTGGACCCAGTGATCCTTAAGGTCCCTGCCAGCTCCACAGATCCAAGACAATTCTATTATCAGCTTGTTGAGTACAACTTTGGCACTGTATCAAATATCTTTTCCTATTACTTTTTCAGGAGACCGAGAAAGCAGCATCTCAAACTCAAACTACTTCAGCTTCTCCTTCAACCCCAGTCAAAAATGCCGCAAACCTTGGTGGCCCGTCTGTCCTTCTGCTGTCACTCATGGTGGTCACTTTTCATCTCTTCTGACTATACTGAGGCTGGAGTGTATTACCCAGAGCGTGGTCCAAACCCTGACTGCCTTTGGGGAATCCCCACTCATTCTACTGCTTATCAGTTGTCATGACAGCCCAGCCAACACTTCTGCTCCTAGCTGCAATCAGTACGTGCTCCGACTCATCATGCTGCATGATTTCTCAGCTCAGCCCTCACCGCAGAGGCCAGTGAACCTGCAAAGACAAAGCAAAGCTCCAGCCGAATCAGGGCAGATCTTCACTGCCTGCACACATACCAACGTGATGTTCGTAGCAAATACTATGCAGAGCTGGCCTAAGCCATGATGTCTTCATTGAACAGAAAAGCTGTGATCCATCTTCATGAAGACATCATGGTGTCTCATTGCCTTTCCATTTGGACTTTAACAAGAAGGTCCAGTCCTCCAGGAAGTTATCTTGGGCAGCCTGCCTAGGTAGAAATGGGCAGGAGTTGTGCACAAGCACCCCAATGTCTTCTGCACAAGCTCTGTTCCTTTCATGCAGGAGAACTTCCTGAGCCATCCTGGGTGAACTCTGCTTCCCTGGACTTTTCCCTTCCCTCACTCCCGCATCTGCTGTCCTGAGCCATGGCTTCTTTTTGCCTGGACAGTGGATGGCCAGCCCCTGGTTTTTTGTAAAACAGCCACGAATGCTAAACAGCAGAAAGTGTTCTTCGGGCTCAAGGATACATCTGGTGAAGTCCACAAGCAAGAGTACTGCCTGTTCTGAAGGCACCCTTTTCACAACAGCAGCATGTCAGGGGTGAGGAGAGCATCTCCCCCCTCTAAAAAAACACCCAGGGAAAACATCATAATGTCTCCTGAGAACCATTCGAGACAAAAGCAACACAAGAGGCGGAAAGTGGCATTTGGAAACCCCTTCGCCGACACCTTTGACAATACCCATGCAGTTTTCTTCAGTTTCATGAATAAAATAATAATAAAAGCTTCTTTGCCATAACACCAGTCTTTTTATTGTTGCAATTGCTTAAACCAGGCATGTCCAAACTTCGGCCCTCCAGATGTTTGGACCACAACTCCCAGAATTCTAAGCTTAGACTGCCAATGACCAAGGACTGTGGGAGTTGTGGTCCAAAACATCTGGAGGGCCGAAGTTTGGATATGCCTGTCTTAAACCAAGAACAGCCATCCCCAAAACCGTTACCATGCTCTTTGCCATCAAGCTGCATGCAACTGACGGTGACCCTCACAAGGTTTCAATGTACATATATGAAATATTTAAGGCATACTTTTACCACTGCTGTCCACCAATGAGTTTCTATGGCCAAGCAGGGATTCGAACCCAGATCTGCAGCATCTTTAGTCTGTCACCCTATCCACTACACCACAACAGCTCTCTGTCTATATCTGCCTGCCTTATAACACCTTCAAAGTCTTTTCCACCCACTGGCTTCTAGCTATAACAAACTTCTGTTTCCCTATGCTCCAACTGGTCTGGAGGTTACTTCAGGACACAGGCATTTGGCTGGAAAAAAATAGAGGAAAATTAGACTCTGTTTTGCATAGGAAATGGGGTTTTAGAAATGGAATTTACGACAGCTTAAATACAGTACGTAGAAATTTCTGTAGACAAAGCATCATATTTCAGTCCTGAGTTTGGAGTGGGTACAGTGTTCCAGGTTTGGGCCTTGCATGTTTGATATGAAGCAGCAAGAAACATAGGTACCACCGTATGCTGTCTTTTTAAAAGAAAAAAGTTTACAAGCTCTGGCAGTAGCTGGTGGATTACTGTACAGTAATGCCTCGGATAACAAATTTTTCAGATAACAAATGGAAATTTCCAGGTATAGGGCTGCCTCACATAGCAAATGTTCCCTATGGGCTGCCTCGGATAACAAATGTTTCATAATGCCTTGCAAAAACGGTGTACCCTGCATGCATTGCAGGATGCATAGTTTGTGGAGGGGTGGAAGGAGTCAGAGCATTTTTTCATGATGTTTTGGAGCCATTCTGGACATGTTTTGCTGAGGGATTTGGACCTTCTGAACTTGGTAAGATAGGGAGGTAGCTTTTATTAATCTTTGCATTGCTTTTCTTTGCATTTTTGGCTGGAAGAGGCTAGGGTAGTCTTGCTGGTTTCATTTCTCCATGTTTGCAGTCTTTTTTCATTGCTCTGCAGGCAAAAATGGGCTGGATTTTTCTTCCTGCTTATGTTTGTTTGCATTTTTCCCCATTGCACTTTGAGGGGGAACAGGCTGGGGTAGTCTTTCTGGTTTCTCTTGTCTGTGTTTGTATTGCACTGCAGAGGGATGTTCTGGAGGGTGTTCCAGCACTGCAAGCCTTTAAAGTGCATTTTATAAAGAGGTCTGGAAATACACACACACACACACACACTCACACACACACACACACTTTTTTTGCCTTTTTTGGTCCTTCAGAACAGATTAATCAGTTTCCCATTCATTTCAATGGGAAACCACGTTTCGGATAACAAATTTTTCAGATAACAAATTCCCTCTGAGAAATTATATTCGTTATCAGAGGTACCACTGTACTTTAAGCTAATGGAGATTCATTTTTTAAAAAATCATCGCTGCAGAGTATGTAATGTACATACTCTGTACATTACAGAGTATGTAATGTACTGACTTGTGAACACTGCCACTGACAGAGGATGTAAGCAAGAAGTGAGGCATGTATCTGTCCACGGCTGAGTGTGAGTGTCAGACAGAGCATTTGCGCAGTAGTGGGGGAAACAGTTTATTAAAAACCCTGAATTCCAGATAGCACAGATGGCATGCAGAAAGAAACTGCAGGTGCTATGTCAAAGATAGCAGTCTTATGTTGTGAGAATCACAGAAGAGATATCTACTTATTTTATTTTATTAGTACAATGAGGCCAGGATGTGGGATTGTACCTACAGCCTTAAATCAACTTCCTATTTTACCACACATATTTTCAGGGTGTGCCCTTCTGGCCAGGCACAAAATGTTACCGCTACTGAATTTTAAATTCAGGTGCAACATTATAAATATGGACTGTTGAAAAACCAACACCCTTCCCCTTCGCCTGTCTCTTTTCACCCCATCCTGAGGAAGCAGAGCTAACAGTTAGCTATCTTGCACCTGAAAACATGTCTTTAAAACAGTTCATTTTCTCGCTCAGGCACAGTCTGTAGGAACCCATATTCCATTTATCACACAGCACATAAAAGCTGCCAGCTCCGGTTTCGGATCACACAAAAAAAAAAAGACAGGAGGGAGAGGTTTCCTGTTTTTAACCACTATGAGCTACAATCTTCTCTAAAGTGTTAACAGAAAAAGAGGTATAAGAGCATGGTCATATCCTCCCTCCTCCTCTGTAGAGGAACAGCTATGCTCCTTTTGACTCAAACTGCACTTAGAAAGTATCTTGCTCAGAACAAAAAGCACTCAGATCCAGGGTCCAGTAGTACCTTTGTTAGGACCAGCTGAGATGTCACAAAGTCCAGAGGGAATTCTCAAGTTTTCCATAGCTCCCCATCAGAGGAAGAGAAAAGGAGGGATTGTCACAGAGCTTGTAAGAACTATGCATTCAAGGACATATCCCCAGAATCAGAAAATCATAGAATATTGAAGTTGGAAGGTCTATAAGGCCATCTTGTCCAATCCCCCGCTCCATGCAGGGATCCAAATCAAAGGAGATCTGCCCGTTGGTTGTCCAAATTCCTTTTGAATGCCTCCAGTGTTGGAGCACACACCACCACCACTTGAGATCAGTAGTTCCATCCTCTAGCCACCAAAGCCAGTGGGGGGAATATTCAGGAGCATAGCATCCAGGAAAAAGCCATGTGTCTGATCTCTATTCCAGTCTATGAGTTCTACGTCGCCAGGACCCTGCGTGCTCTGGCTGGATCCAAGCAACGTATGGATTTCATGATGCTCAAAGAACAAAAGGTGGTGGGTGCCACGGTTTCTTCCTTGCAGTCCACAGTCAGTCCTGAAATCTTACAAGACTGAGCCCTCCAGAGGTTGCTGGGTGCGACACTCCCTTCATACCTCCCCACCACCATCACATTAGTTATGCTAGTCAGCATGACTCTAGATGAACAAGAAGACCACCTTGCATATGCTAGTTAGGATGACTCTGGATGAACAAGAC
>JAHTLZ010000008.1:15859741-15913773 GCA_023846285.1 Phrynocephalus versicolor | reverse complement strand
TGGATGCACAAGGGGACCACATTGCTTATGCTAGTTAGGATGACTCTGGATGCACAAGGAGACCACATTGCTTATGCTAGTTAGCACGACTCTGGATGCACAAGCAGACCACATTTGTAGGATCTCCACCAAATTTGTACACGGCCCCTAAACTCCACCGCAAATGGCTGCCAGCTCCGGAGCTTAAAATTGTTTCCCCACCAGCTCCAGAGTTTACAGAAAATTAAGTGCGACCATGCCCACCTAAGCGCGTCCCAGCGCACTTTTCAGGTACCTGCTCTGGGAGGGTGAAAAATCCCAGATCCGGATGTAACCTACGGGGCTCAGGGCAGGTGAGCCTGCATTCTTTTGTCCCTTTTTTTCTCCCTCCCCTCACGCAGACAGGAGCAAGGAAGTGCGGAGGGGTGGGGATGCAGGAAGAGCAACGAACCCCCAAGATCTCTGGTAAGAATTTAAGTGGCCATCGGATCTTACGGGTCGTGTGAAAAGGCCTTCGGTACACATTCAGCCTAGGAATTAGCGCTCAGTAACAGAACCAAACTCACATTTCTTTACCACACAACAATCCACTAGAGATTTTCTGCCAACAGGTCCTTCTGAGCAACCTTGATTAGTCTCTACACTTGGATTTACTTTTGCTGGTACATGTACTGCAAAATCGTAATGATCTATTACCAATTACTAGGACATCTATTCTTGGTCACCTCTCTCGCACTTTCTTCCAGCTTTCCAAAAGCAGAAGTTGGGTCATGAATTTGAATCATATGTGCATATCTCCCAAAGATTTATAAGTTTACATAACAACAAGAATCATAATAATAAATAGAACATTCATTTGATCCTCAAACTGCTGAAATGAAGATACCTGGGGAAGAAATTTTGGTTGAAAAGAATATGAGTTGAGGGCTGTTGATCAGTGGAAGCAAATCCCATGACTCAATATGTATACCTTTTCCCCCTTACTGCACCATTTGCTGTATTAAATGGAACCGCTTTCACCTGATGTACAACACAGCAGAAACTCCTGTACAGTTCACAGTTGAAAGAACTCCAGCAGATGTGATTTATCCTGCAAGCTGGACCATTGGCAATTTTTTACAGCAATGAAACTGGGGTTGGAGTGGGGGTGGGGGTGGAACCAACTCCATCATCTGCTTCTGCACCTGCCTATACGATGTAGCCTGCATCAGGGTGAAGCCACTGTGTTCATGCGCCTGATCGCACAGGAATGGGTAGCTTTGCAGTGAGCAATCTCCCTTCGATCAACCTTTCTGTTGGCTGGTGGATCACTGCAGCTTGGCTCTGAAAAGGAATAACTTTAGATTTTTTTTTTTTTTTTTAAAAAAGGTCCAGCTGGAGCATGGAATCGGGTCAGGCAGGAAAGCTGTATTGCTGGGGAAAGAGATAGCACCAGTCCACTCCATAAGCAAATGCAAAATGCAATCTATTCCCTGTGTGATCACAGGAGTTTGGGCGAACTAAAAAGGGAGTATCTAACAATGAAAAAAGTGGCTTGGACAGAATTGAAAATAACTCATATCCTGCAGTCTTCTTCGGGCAGAGGGTCAATTGTTTAAGACACTGTGGACTAGGGCTGGCTCTCCCATGATTGTGGACTAGATAACCCATCTTGCTGTGCTCATGACGGATGGCTCTCCCTTGACTGTGGACTAGGTAACCCGTCCTGCTGGGCGCACTAGTGATGGTTCTCCCTTGACTGTGGACTAGATGGGTTATGTAGTCTATAGTCAAGAACAAGAAGACAGCTCTTATGAGAGATGGCTATCCCTTGACTGTGGGAGACTAATTGTTGCCCGATATCATGCGGACACTAAATACAGTTTATATGTTTTGGAACATGATGTGAAAGGGCGGACAGAGAACACAGAATAAAAGTCACATGACCAGAAGCAGGGAACAAAATGTTCCCTTTTTATTCCTGATTATTCAGCCATGCGGTGGCACCCTTAATCTACTGCATTTTCTTTGGGCTACAACCTCTACCATCAGTTGCTCCCGGGGGTGGCCATTGGCTCAGCCTAATCGAAGCAACAGTTCAACAATGCTGGAGCTTGAGCTGTTCCAACAGATCTCAATTCCATAGAGAGCGAACACGCTGACCGAGTCCCTAAGAGGTTGTCCTTGCAGATGTACGAATGGAAATGCATCAATATTTCATCTGTTCTGTAGTTGAACCCTGATGGATGGGAAACTGCAAGAGCCAGCCATAATTAGCTCAGGCTCAAATTAAGACCTGACCTTCCGCTCAAAGGGCATCACTGTGTTTTCCTTCCCCAAGGGGGACGGGTTTGGTAGCCTAGCCAGATGTCAAAGTGAAATGAGGAACTTCTGCCTGTTGTGTAGAAAAGGGGATTTTAAAAGAAATCACTTGTCCTAAAACTACCTGTTTGAAGTTCCTCTTCTACATCCACCATAACCTCTTTTGCATTTTACTACTCAGCCCCTGCAGCACAACCGCATGACCTCCAGATCATCACCTGTCCTCGTAATCGGAGGAAGTTATTTGTGTTCAGAAGGCAGAGAAATTTGCAGAGCATTTGGTCGAGTGCTCATTAAAACCTCCGACTCTTTCCCCCAGTATGCCATGGGTTGAGGGGGTCAAACCATCTGTGGTGGATTATTTGCTGTTGAAATGGTCGGATGGAAAAATTGCAATTTTGACGATCACTGTGGTTGGCCTGAGCCTAACACAGCACGCATGGCCACAACACCCTGGCACCAATGTTGATCTGCTCCCCCCACCCTTCTATATGTGAGGCCTGGGCAATTCTCACTGCGCCCCCTCCCACTCTGAAATCATCCCTCTGAGTGTTCATCTGACCAAACCCCTCATGTGAGGACACACTGTATTTTTCAGCATGGGGGAAAAAGTGCATGCAACCTGTAACTTTAATAGAGCTGCAGCTTTTAATTCAAGCTGCCTTTGCTGAAGTGTCTTCCTCCACACAGCTATTAAGAGTACAGGAAACCAGTGCCATCCCCCAATACCTGCATTTTTAAAAGAAATCATGCACCAGAAGTGAAATCTAACCAGTGAGGAAGATGCAACATATAGCAATCTCACACTCCTATTTTGGAATCAGCATCAGTTCTAGCACGCCTGAGTCCAGAGGCATACATGCCCATTTGCACAGGAATGGGTAGCTTTGCAGGGCGCAATCTCCCTTCCATTAACTCTTCCATCAGCTGGAGAATCACTGAAGCTTGGGCCTAAAAAGGAATAACGTTTTTGCTAGTTTATAACAAAATTCTAGCTAGAGCATGGAATTGGGTTAGGCAGGAAAGCTGGGGAAATAGATAGCACCAGACCACTCCATAAACAAATGCAAAATGCAACCTATTCCCCATGTGAGCACACCCCATGTGTCCAAACTAAAAAGGGAGCATCTAGCAATAAAAAAAAAATTGGCTTGGATAGAATTGGGAATACTGTACCAGCGTACCTCATATACTCTGTGTTGTCTGGAACAAACATTGCCCTCTACTGGCTGGCTGAAAGGATAAATGGTCCACACAGCCCAATAAATTGTAGTTGGCACAGAGCAAATATCCACCCAGGAAGCAGCCTTTGATGCATCACATTTCCATCTCCCTGGTGCTGACCAATCAGGAGCTTTGCAAGGGCATGCATCATCCCGCCTCCCTGTCTGATTGGCCAGTGCCAGGGAGGGGGAAAGATAATGCATCGGAGGCTGCTTCCTGGTTCGAATTTTGTCCAGCGCCAACTACAGTAAGGTAAGACAATGGTTGATTTGTTCCGGAGGGTGGGACTGGATTCTGAGCGCCAGCTGTGCAGGCGTGTTTCGTTCCGGAACCAGTCCCCTTCTGAAATGAAACTCCCATCTCTACAAGCAAACAGATGAATAGCTGTGCCTTACGCTAGCAGATCTAGCAGTGAGGGATGCCCCAATGTACAAAGGATGGGGCTATAGTATCTTTGGATTCCCAGTGTGGTGTGGTGGATAGAGTGACAGATTAGGACTCTGGAGCAGATGGTTCAAATTCATGCTTGGGCATGAAAACTCAAGGGACATGGAACTGTTAAAACCACTCCTGAAGTATCTCACTTACTTTGAAAGCTCTATTAGGGCTACTTAAGACTCAGTTCTGATTTGACAGCACAGAACACACATTACATCTTTAACAGAAGACCAAATTTCAGCAACTCGTGCATAACAAATTCAGAATGTCCACCTCACAGTCAGCTTTGGGGTATGTATCAATGTAGCCTTTTGAATGCAAGCACTCCCCTCTGAGGTGTCTGACTAGAGGTTCCATCTTCCCCAGTTAGCATGGCCATTGATGATGCCGGCTCAGACTCACTGGAGCAGAGATGGGGAGAAATTGTAGCTCTTGTTTTCTAAGACAAGCCCCCTTTGTCCGAAATACAAATACATTAGCTGATTATGACAAATCCTTCCAAAACAAATGGAGACAATTCCCCACCACCCATCAAGCTTCTGCCAGTTGCTGAAATCCACCTGTAGCGCTATGTGAGTGCAACTTGCCATTGTCCCCGCAGTAGCAATCATCTCTCCCAGGTGGAAATGCTCCCTGTGAAGCACTTCTGTCAGGACATTGCACAACCAGTCACACTGGCTCCGAGTGACCAGTTGCACAATCACATTATCAAGATCGAATCTCACAGTATGAACCAACTCAGGTGTTAAGGTCATCTGGAGATGCCTTTCTGTCCATCCCGCCACCCTCACAGGTATGTCTTGTGGGAACCCATGAAAGGGCCTTCTCAACTGCTGTGGCCAGACTCTGGAACTCCCTCCCACTGGAGGCCAGGACTGGCCCATCTCTAATGTCTTTCCGGAAACAGGCAAAGACCTTTCACTTCAGGTAAGCTTTCCCTTAATGATGGACTACCATTATGTGTCTTTTATATGAATCTATAGGTTCACATAGACTCTGTGTTTATAACTACATATAACCTTGTAGCTTTAATGTAATGCTGTCTATTAATGCTGTAAGATGCCCCTCAATTCTTTGTTCTCAATACTTGAACATGTCTTAATTGTATTGGACTGTATATTATCCTTTATTACTGTAAGCCACTGTGGGTCCTTTTCCAAGGAGAAAGGCAGGGTAAAATACTCTAAAATAAAATAAAAATAAAAATAAATAAAATTATGCAATCTTTATTGCCAGGACAGAACTCTTGGTACACTTACTATGGAGTAGCTTTACATGATGCCTGGACTGACTGGATTCCAGCCAGCGAAAGCCAGAGAAACATCCGTACTCTTTGTAAAGAATGGACAGGGTTTTTCATTGTTGCATTTGCTATTTTATGAGTAAGCAAGTGTTAAAGATGAAGACAGGGGTGGCACACAAAAAGACGGGCAGGAATTTCGGCAGCTGTGGGCTGGAGGTCAAGTTGAACCTTCTGAAAACCTCTCTTTTGCACAACTGCTGCAGCTTTTAAAAAATACCCTTTTTTGTCTAAAATTGATTAAAGTCAACACAGTTTTGTTGGAAGGAGTCGATTCCAGCAGCATAGGCACCAGCACCAGTTTAAATACGCAGAAGTACATTGATTTCCATTCAGTGCATGGGAACGCGGACATCGGTTAAAAGACGATGTGACTTGAACCTGATTTTTAAAAAAAGTCTGAACAGAAATTGATTCAAATTGCCAGAGTGACCAAAAAGAGCAGAAGTGACCGGATAATCTGCCATGGCCAACTAGACTCCAAGCCTGGGAAGATTACATTTTTGAACAGGGAGTAGCAATCTAAATTTCCCTTCTCTCCTTTACCTGGACTGATATACTGACATAACTCACCCTCACTTTGATTCTGGCATGGTCTTTATACTAGGCAAACTGTTAGATGCAGCATCCCATTTATTTCTCCAGAAGTAGCTGTTCCAGCAAATCTTTGTGCTAACTCCGAAGAAGTGTGTCAGAGCTCCCTCCAAGCACCTGTTTCACTACAGACCTAGCATCACGAATTGTGGTGGCCAGATGTTGGTGAAGCTCCATAAGAATCTGGACCTCACTGCTACCTGCAAACAGCCTCCCTACTGCATCTGCCACCACTGCTGGTTAGACATAATCCATGACAGAGATGGGATAATCTATCAGGTTTTCCCCACGTCCCATTTGACTTTCTTTTCTTTTCTTTTCATTTTGTCATCGGAAATCATTGTTTCCTTTCTGTCCATCGAGGGATTTGTGGATATGGGCAGATTTATGGCAGAAACAATGAATTAAATCCACCTCACCTCACTGTCTCTATCTTCCATCCCAAGCCTCTCACTTTTGTGGACAAGATCATACCATTTTCTGGCCCTCTGGTTTTAGAGGAGCCTCTTGACCACCAGTGTGGTGTCAGGGCCGGAGTGCCAGACTGAGACTGAGAAGAACCACATTCAAATCCTCTCTTGGCTATAAAGCTCATTTGAGGGCCTTGAGGCATCCCTTTCTCATAGCCTGGCCTACCTCGCAAGGCTGTTATGAAGATATAAAGTGGGAGGAGGAGCATCAAACTACTTGCAGGAAAGGAAGGATGTCACTCTATCAGGCCAAGCAGTCACCCAAGAGCCCGTCCTGGTGGCAAACCAGCAAATCCGACAAACCAGTGGGAGAGATGGGATTTATGAAAGGCATCCTATCAGATACAAGTGCATAAATGGGTTTTCAGCATAGCTTTAGAAAGAAGAGAGACAGGTGAAAGTCTATTTGCGTCTGTGGGCAAGAGGCCACCAGCAAGCCTCCAGGATCTTTACTCCTTCTGTGTGTTCGGGGGTCGTTTACGTTTGCCCATCCAGCCTGGATTCACCTTTTAAAACGACCCAGCGGTCTTGTTATTTGTTGGGGTCAACTGTGAGCAGTCAGAAAGGAACACTCTTGGGGCTTTGCTCTCCATCCCAAGATGAACAAGGGGTTTTTGAACAGGACAGAAAGTGTCTGCATTTTTCTGTATCCCTGTAGGGAAAAGATGATTTCAGCTGCTCAAATGCAAATCCAAAAGGATCCATCTTTCCAGCCCCTCGACATCACCAAATGGTCTGGAATGGGTGAGCGTCAGCCGCTTCCAAAGTGAATTCTGGCACAGGACATGCCATGGCTCTTCTTTCCGCGCCTGCCTTCAGAGCACCTGGATATCCCAAATCTGTGTAGGTCTTTCCTCTGATGCATCCCACAGGATGGCATGGTCTCGGTCATAAGATATGCCTCCTGCACAGAGAAATGGGGAAATGAATGACACACGGAATTCAAACATGTTTCTTTCAGCACCCACTCTCCCTCTCTGCGTTTGCTGTGCATCGTGCAGTTTGGTTTTTTCCCAAAAACCAATTTTGAAATATGCAAAACCTGATTCAAAAGGAATTCATATTGTTCATCTTCACTTCGCCAGATTTTTAAAATAAGTTCGGCCTCACAATTTAAGGGTTATAAAGGAACCATAATCCCTTTGGTACCAATTGAGGTATTGAGGTACCAATGGAACTCCCTGCCGCAGGATGTGGTGATGGCATCTGGCCTGGATGCCTTCAAAAGGGGATTGGACAGATTCCTGGAGGAAAAGTCCATCACAGGTTACAAACCATGATGGAGATGTGTAGTCTCCAGGCTTAAAACCGGGGTACTTCAAGGGCCAGATGCAGGGGAGTGGTATCAGGAGACAAAGATCTAGTCTCGTGCCCTCCCAGACGCATCTGGTGGGGCCACTGTGTGAGATACAGGAAGCTGGACTAGATGGGCTTTTGGCCAGATCCAGCATGGCTCTTATGTTCTTATGTAATGGTATTCCTTATCCTTCCCTTGGGGATTGGGGGGTTAAAAAGCACATGGAATTGTTGGGGAGCTTTAAACCGGCCCTGTTTGCTTCTGCTAAATTTGATCTGAATCAAGGTTGGACGCAAAGCTCGATCTCTCTGTGCGTATCTCATTGTCTCTTTTGGTCTTTAATAGACAGGCTGCCACTTTTCCACTAGGAAAGTCGTGAGGTGCAACCAAGGATGAGGGAAAGCAATGCCTGGATCAAACAGTGGGTATGAGGAAAGTGTCTCCCTCCCGGCCATGGTGAAGGTGATGCTGGCACTCCCTGTTGCTTTCACAATTAGCAGCATAGAAAGCCCCTGGTTCAGATCGTGCCTCTGCCATCAACAGAAAGAACTGCCTCTCCCAGCCCTTAAACATCTCTGTAATACTGAGGGGGTGACATATATCCTGATGAAGCTGATTGAATGAGCAACGAAATGCTTCAGTCTCTCAAGAAAAGAAGTCCAGTTGCCACGACTCATCCTCCAATTAACATAAGACATTTCCATGAACTAAAGAAGTGAAAACATGGGAAGCTTGGTTGGATCAAAGTGGATCTATCTATCTGTTTATCTTTTGGGAGGGGGACATAATATGATAATTCTAGAACTGCAAAGCTGGAAGGGACCCTAACGATGATTGAGTCTCCAGCCTCTATCAAGGAGGTACTGCAGGGAATCGAACACTCAACCTCTTGCTCTGCAGTCAGAGGCCTGAACCACTGAGCTGCCTTTGCCTGCTTCCTCCGGATCTCTGGAACTTCCTCCTTCCCCTTTGGTGAGCAGGACCCCTTCTCTCAAGCCAAGGGGTATTTTTACCTTTCACATCTAGGACCTTGTCTTCAAACATCTGGCTGCAGATCCTGCCGAAGGAATCGATTCGCCACGTCTGACGGGGCACACGGGTCTCGGACCAGAGCACCACCTTGACACCCTTCCCCGCTGGACCGATCACCTGCAGGCTCATGTAGGCCGCGACCTGGAACCCAAGGAAGGTCAAGTCCTGAATGCCAACCGTCATAGACTATAAGATGGGGGACTCGCACTAGCTGTATTCAGACTGATGAAGCTGTTTGGATGAGCCGCGAAACGTTTCTCTCTCTCAAGAAAAAGAAGTCCCGTTGCCATGACTCAACTTCCAGATAAACTCACCTGCATGACTGAGATTCTTCACAGCCCACTGTCATGGTTATTTATTTGTTACATGAACATCCCAACAATTTCACTGTCCACCCCACCTACCACAAGCCTTCACTGCTCAGCTGAAATCCTCACAGTAACTAGGGGAATATGTACCCTGTAACAATATCTTGCTGTGAGTTCTCTCTGTTGTCATGCAAAGTATTTGGGGCTGTCTTTGTCCTGGAATGGGAACCCGAACCCATCAAGATGCCATGAAATGCCCACGATGGAGACGAGAACCCACTAGAACAGAATGGTTGATAAGGATTTGCTAAGTGATCAGCTTTTTGAGCTCTCCCAGGGGTCTAAGGTATGGGGACTGTCATTCAAAATGTACCATTACAGCAGTCATTACAGCACTGATGTGGAAGGGTTAAATGTGACATACATAATATGACAAGTCATGTATGACATGTTTACGAAACATGAATAAAATCCATGTGGTTTTATTCAACTCAACTGTGGAAGAGCAGCTTTTTTGCTCTGTGGGTGGAAAAAAGGAGAAGTGAATTTTTCAAGTAGAAAGGAATAGTCCATAACGACATCCCTACTTCATGATACTGTTTTTCTTTTGACATTTCCCTCTCGAGTTTTCAATAATTTGTCTTTTTTCTGTTTCCCTCCATTTTCTGTGTTAATTATGAGAAGCGGGGGAGGGGAGAAGGAAGAAAAGCTAAATTGTTGCAGGTCACGGAAACCCATTCCACATTCACTGTGCTGGTTTCAAGCTTTGACAGAACTCTTGGCCTTTGGGTGTTGTTGTTGTTGTTGTTGTTGTTGTTGTTGTTGTTGTTGTTGTTGTTGTTGTTGTTGTTGTTATTGTTGTTGTTGTTGTTGTTGTTGTCTCATCACTAATAATAATACTAGAACTGCAGAGCAGGGAGGTAGCCTTGGATCATGAAATCCAACCCCTGTCAAGGAGGCACAGTGGGGAATCAAACTCCTAACCTCTGATTCTACAGCTAGGGGCCTAAGCCAATAAGCTATCCAGCAGCTCCACGGAAAGGTGTGACGGGAATTGTGGTTCTTCAACCTCTGGAGGCCAGAAGGTTCCCTGACTGACCTGGAGCCATCAGGAGGAAATGAACCTACCTGGCTGGGGCGACGGGGCGACATACCTGATTCTTCAGCAGCCCTTCTTCATAATACCAGACAGAGCTACTCTTGTCGCTCGGCTCTGAGACCAAAACACGGCCAGCTTTCATGTCTTCCACATCGTCTGGGACAGAGAGGAAGGACTTCAGTTCCGCATTCTTTATTCGGAAGTAGATCCGCTTCTGCCAGGGGTGAGGAAGAAGGTGAGACAGAGGTAAAAGAGACACCACTGTGCGTTAGGGTTGGACTGGATGCTACAGAGGCCTCACAGCAATTGGACCTGCTATGGATGTCCTCTTACTAATGGAGAAGTTTCACAGAGACATACAGTGGTACCTCTTAAAACAAATTTAATCCGTTCCATGGGTCAATTTGTTTTAAGAAAATTTAGTCTTACGAAACACAGTTTCCCAAAGGAATGCATTGAAAATGGATTAATCCATTGAGGAGGTTAGGGGTCACTTCGTTTTAGGAAAATCTTGCCTTACGAAACACATTTTCCCATAGGAATGCATTGAAAATGGATGACTCTGTTCCGGAGGCTACGGGTCGCTTTGTTTTATGAAAATCTTGTCTTACGAAACATGGTTTCCCATAGGAATGCATTGGGAATGGATTAATCCATTACGGAGGCTAGAACAAAGAAAAATATAACCAAGTTTTTTCCCCCTGGGTACATGCAAAGCATGTCTTGCAAAGCATTCCATAGGGAATTTTTTTGTCATCCAAAGCATGCCTATTCCCAGAATTTTTTTACTTCCTATGGGCTTTTTGTCTTATGAGGCATTTGTCTTAAGAGGTACCATTGTAGAGTGCAAGCGGACTTCAGAGATCGTAAAACCAAGGGCTGGTCACCTCAAAGAGCATCAAGCAAAAGTGTAGCCAAATATCAGATGGTAACTCCCATCAGCCTTTATTACTGGCTGTGCTGGCTTGGGCTGATGAAAAGTATGGTCCAGAGGGTGAAGTCCATCCATCCTGTCCTCTTCTGACAAATCCCTGCTCAATCCAACTACAGTTGGATGCAACTACAGCATTGCTAACAGAATGACTTCCAGCCCGCTGCTTAAATGTCTTTAGTGGAGGAGACCTAGCTGTCTCCTAAGGCAGCATCTGTGGCACTGTTGAACAGGACTTCCAACTGGAAGTTTGCTCTAACATTTTCCTAAAATCAGTTTCTTTTTGTTAGATCTACTCCTTCCCTATGGAATAACACAGGACTGGTCCAATCTATCTTTTTCATGAAAAGTCTTCAGCTATTTGAAGACAACAGTCATGGTTCTCTCTCAGCTCCAGGCGACAGGTGCCTGATCTTCAGCTGAGGACTGCTTCTCTCTTAAACCCATCAAATTTCTGGAGCAATGGAGGAAAATCCTTTGCCCTCTCCGTTAGGTGTTTCTGCTGCCTTTCTCTTGGCTTCAACATTGAGGGCATATGTCTCAGAACTTGGAAAAGTTCCCTTTCTGGAAATATGCAGGTGAAACACAGAATCCACATGCTGTAGGTGACCAAATATAAGAGCTGCCCTCCTCTTTCCCTCAATGCTTCTCTCTCTCTTTCTCTCTCTCTCTCTATCTCCCCATGTGTGCATCTGTGCATGGACACACAAAGACTTATCAGGCTAACATTCAGGAAATGTAGACAATCCCATGTTTTTTCCTCATGATAAATTGTGTAGGGAGCTGTGAATCTATTATCTACCATTGCCAGACTAGGCTATAGGTCAGTGGTGACGAACCTTCTGGCACTCTAGATGTTTTGGACTACAACTCCCAGAATTCCAACCCTGTATTGCCAGTGACAAAGGACTGTGGGAGCTGTGGTCCAAAAGATCTGGAGTCCTGAAGGTTCACCACCACTGCTATAGGTGATACCTTATAGGCCACTAATTTAAAAAAATAGAAATCATTGCAAGCTTATATGGGAAATGGCCTATGATCTTTTGTTGGAAGGGCTGGGGTGTGAAAGCCAATCCTTGACTTCAGATGCAGCTTTACATCAGCTCTGTGGCTTCCCGCTTCATCTAAGACAGAGGTGCCTGGCAAAAATCATCTTAAGAACCTTAAGCAGAATCTCCTGGCACACCACACATTTTGCCATTTTTGGACTTTTGGCACATGCTTTGAAGAAGTGGCAATTACAGTATTTTTCCGTGTATAAGACTATATTTTGTCTTAAACTGTTAAACTAAAAATTGAGGGTCGTCTTATACAAGGACGTAAGCTAAGGAGATAACTGTGGTTGCAAAACAGTAATTCTGAGTTGTAAAAGTCAGGGTCGTATTATATATGAGAGCATCTTATAGATGGAAATATATGGGTACCCACGAGAGGTTGCAATGATTTTTTTTATTTTTAATTAGTGTCAATAGCTTAGTATTTTGTCATGGCTACACAGCCACCCAAGCCGCCTTGGGTACTTTTTCCAAGGAGAAAGGCGTGGTAAAAACACTCTAAAATAAAATAAAACAAAATAATTTTTTATTTCAGTGGCACTAGCATTTTCAGTGATCCCTAATTCACTTTATTCCTTCCATTTTCTGGAATTCTAGCCATCCATTTGCACAAACTGCAGCTTGGCAGGATGCAGTGAGAGATTGAGGAACTAGTTCAATTGCTTCTGTTGATGCCCCAGCCACAGAAGCATCCCTTAAATTTCATCCGAGGCAGGCCCCTTAGCAATCAGAACTTCCAAGTTCCAACTGGTATCTGTCCTAGAATGACTCACACAAAACAAAGCATGTGAAATGCAAGAGTGGGGGGGGGGGGAACCCATGCTATGACAAACAAAAAACGTTCATTATTTGAGAAAGCACTGTTGTTGTTGTTTTTAAGTGATGGCTGAGTTAAACTCTTGGAAAACCAGAGAACTGGGGAGCCCACTCACCTGCTTGATGGGGTAAAGGGAACCAACGTGCTGAAGGCCACTGTAGGTCAACCAGCTGGTGATCTCCATGCGTTCCAGCAGCCACTGGCGGCCTCGGAAGTCACTGTGTTCACACAGCACCCAACTGCACATGGGGATCATCAGGAAAAGAAACAATGGGAGAGGAAGAACATGAGGGCTGATCTTTAGATTCCTTCGTTTTGGGGGGTGGGTGAGTGGAGGAGCAGAGATCACATGTAGCCACAGCCATCATGGTGGATCTGGGCAACCATTCTCTTAGAGGACTGGGCCTCCAGGCAGTGCAGGCTGAGTGGGAGGTATCTATAGCAAAATTCCTAAGAGGCTGCTTTGTGTCTGGAACAGTGGCTCTCAACCTGGGGGTCCCCAGATGTTCCTGGACTGCAACTCCCAGAAGCCTCCACCACTTGCTGTGCTGGAAGGGATTTCTGGGAGTTGCAGTCCAGGAACATCTTGGGACCTACAGGTTGAGAACCACTGGTCTAGAACTGGCAGGTAATTAATTATCAATGGTTTTTATTGTGATTAATCCCATTCGGATAGCAAAATCATATTAGAGTTGGGCGCAGGATTCCTCTGAAGTTCAGTTTCTCAAACTCCTTTGAAACTCAGCCCTTCAGCAATAATGTGGTAATTTAGCATTAATTAGGGTCCATCTAGGACACTGCTTTCTGCGCCTTTGTCATTTTTACCAGAAAAGGAAAGCAAATAAAAAAGCAAAGCATGCTGCTTATCTACCATCCCATACAACTTAAAACACTCTTTGGCTTGTTTACAAATCATTATGAAGGTTATACATTGCCCCCACCTCACATTGAGATGGGTACTCATTTTACCGACCTCGGAAGGATAGAACACTGAGTGAACTTTGAGCCTGCTATCTGGGATTGAACCCCAGATTGTGAGCACAGTTATAGCTGCAGTGCAGCAGTTTGACCACAGCACCACGAGGCTCCCTGTCACCAGGAATAGTGTCACTACGATTCAGTGAGTCGCGCCCCCCCCTCGCCTGGAGGCCCTCTCAATCCAGCCCAGAAGACAACCAAAAAGGAAGTTGAGGAGCACAAGGCCCCTCTTCTCTTTTACTTACATCCCCCCCTTCACCCGCACCGAGAGCACGTGGTTGTTGAACCCCTCTGCCTGCAGGCTGCGTACTTCCCCATTGAGCTCAATCTCCTTCCCTTCGAAGCACTCCAGTCCGTGGAGGAAGATGGAGGGCTCGGAGAAGAACTAGTAGGAGAAAGAGAGACAGCAATGGTGGGTGGGGAGGTCATTGGAGAGGGGAAGAGAGCAAAGGCCAAGTCAAAGGCAAGGAGGAGACAGGGTCGGAAAAATAGAACACAACACAAACCGAAGGCCAGCTAAGACAGCAGGCATCTGGAAATTCAGAAGGAAATACTGTGAACCCCTGCTTGCTTGGTTGGTTTCTATTCCACTTCTTTTTCCTGCAAAGGGTTTAAGGGCACATACACGGCTCTCCTAATTTTATCCTTACCATCTCTCTGTGGGGCGGGGCAGGCTGTTCAAGTGTGGAATCACCAATACCTTTGTATTAGCAATAGATAAGTGGACAGGTATTGTTCACCATAGACTCTGGTTTGTGTTAATATTCTAAAGTGGCTCTTAACATTGCTGAATTTGTTTGTTCATGTTATGTGAAATAAATATTTAAAGGGGGGGGAGCAAAGCAAAAAGCAAAGTGTTTTGCTTATACAGTATACCTCCCCATACCACTTCAGGAAGTCTCTGGGCGGTTTAGAGTTTTAATTACAGGGTGCAGGCTACACATTCCCCGCCCACCCCGAAAGCTGGTTACTCATTTTACCGAGCTTGGAAGGATGGAAGGATGGAAGTGAACTTTGAGCCTGCTACCAGGGATTGAATCCCAGCCAGGTCATGAGCACAGTTTTACCTGCAGGACAGGCATTTAACCACTGCACCATGAGGCACTGTGGGGAATCAAACTTCCAACCACTGGCTCCTGAGCCAGAGATCCGAGCCATTGAACTATCCGGCAGCTCACCTTTTGTTAACCTTCCTGTCAACTGATTTAGACCTCTAAATCCCCATTCAGACAGCACCTCAAGGTGTCCCAGGGCCAGAACTTACAAGGGGGACTTTCTTCAGCGAGCAGATGGCTGTGGTGAAGAGGCATCCCATGGACGTCAATGTTGGATACTCGCCTTCAGAGAGGACATGTTGTTCCCCTCCAAAATTCTGGCCATCATAGAGGCTCCAACTGAAAGAAAGCAAAGGGACATATCAATGGTATGGGCTGCAAACATCCTTCAAATAAGCCTCATAGCATGGGCCTCAGTTGCCGGTGGCCAAGCAATCCTTATGAGTTTTGTTTGGGCTGTATTTTGAATGCATTTAGTTTTCATTTCCCATACTGACTAAGCTAATTAGAGCACATTTAGTCTTCCACTGACTCCCTTCTCTAAATTTTTGAATGAGCAAGTTATGTGTCAAAGTTTTTTTTATTTATGATTAAAATATGAAGATTTCATTCTTTTGGATAGAGTGCCCCAAATCCTCAATAGGCTGCTTTCACATGACCACTAAAATCCGCTGCAAAGGGCTCGCAGATGCAGAGCATAAAATCGTTTTCCCACGAGCAGCGGACCTAAAAAAACTAAAGTGAGACCACGCCCACTTAAGTGCAGCCCAGCGCATTTTAAAAGTATCTGGTCTCCAGGTTGTAAAATCCTTGTCGCTGCTCCGATGCGGATTTTAAACCATTAATCGAGTCTGTAGGAACACGGAAAATCCGCACCAAAACCTTCTTGCCCCCATTACGGTGTCTGTGCTGTGGTTCTCAGTTATGGGATCAGAACGGTTGTGGATTTTCAAAACCTGACTGTGAGTACAACCGAACCGTGACATCAGTCACGTGACCGCTCCGGGGGATGATCCGGATCAAAGTTTGCTGCGGACTTTAGTGGTCGTGTGTGAAAGCAGCCTAACGTTTTCCAGCCCAACTCCATTGGTGTAAATCTAGCAGCTTCAAAAGTCTGTGTAGGCATTTGCTGGGACCTGATGCGCCACAGCAAATGCCTGGCATCATGTAATGGGCAGCAAGTTACACCGCTGGCGTCACACTGGAATAAACATGTATTAATATCTATGTCAATGTGTACAAAAATATATATTTGGAGGGTGATGTGCACTGTGTGAAAAAAGAGTTTGGAAATAATGTGTGTGTGCGCGCATGTGAGGCAGAAGCAGAATGCAATGCATTGCCAATGTAGAGAAATGTGCATTGTGAATGACAGGTAGAGGATAACTGTGTTCTGTAGGAACAACCTCTGACTCACAAGCCAGAGTTTTAAGAGTCATTCCAAACCCTGGGCAGAATAGATGCACAACCCCAAATCCAGTCAAAATTAAGGCCCTTGAACGACCTTGATAGCAGGTCAAGAATCTGTTTTTTGTTTTTTAAGATAAACACTTAACCAATGACAGTCTCAGCTCATGACATCAGGAGCAAAAAGGAAAGTGGAGAGATACAAAATCCTGAGGCCTATCAGCGTGTTTCTTATCAGACTGTTCAGATCCGTAAGAGAGCCCAGAAGAGTAAAATGTGTAGGACTACAGCTTCCAAAATCTCACCGCCTGAATTACTCCATTAGCACAGGGATTATGGGAGATGCAGTTCAGACGGTGGCTTTCTCGACATCCATTTATGACACCATTTTTATTGAGCTGCCCGATGGGTAAAAAAGCCGTTACCTGCCTCCATTGACCCTGCAGGAGCGCGGGACGAAGAGCTCGGGAAGGGACGCTTGGTCCTCTTCAAACGAAACATGGCTCCCCAGGAAGTCTGGATCTGAGAAGAGTTGGATCTGGAAAGACAAAAGGTCAAAGATGAACCAAGTGGGAACATAACAGAGATTGGAGGGATTACAGACGACAAATCTGAGAATAGCTTGCCACAGGACTTGGTAATGTTCCTGATCTTTGTCTAATAAGAACCCAGGTGCTACCTAAATGCAACGTGGATGCTTTCAACTCCACGCAGGTATGCCTCTCTTATTTATTACTATTTTCTTTTATTTTCTTTTATTAATTTTATTGTTAATTTTTATTATTAATTTTATTAATTTTTCATTAATTACTATCACAAAATTCAATTTTAATTTTAACTTACTTGTTTGTTAATATCCTAACTGTTTTCATTCTGTTGCAATATTTATATTATAACTTATTTTGGCTCAATTGTACAGTATGATCCATGAACGCTACTATAATAGGGAACAACAAAATACATTGCATGGTCTCTGGCTCTCTCTAGTGGCACATTTTGGCAACTACATCTTTAAAAATATTTATTTCTAGGGTGTTCCTTTTAATATGCTGTACTTTAATAATTTCAGGCTTCTGCTGTACTTGCTTTTAATTTAAGCAGTCTTTCATCCTCTCTCTGGAAGAAAGGTGTGATAAAACTCAGATTAAGACCTCTCCATTCCATAAACCTAACCCTAAACCATTAAAACAGATAAAAGACACAATTAAAGCTAAATGGTTACACACAACATCATAGGGTAAATATCATTGATATGATCTAACTAGATTTCACAGAGCGTTGTTTTTTTCTTTTTTAAATTCCTCTCTTTTTAAAAATTCATACCAACCTTGAAGATAGGGTAGCTATATTTATGAAAGATTAAATCATTCTGTCTCTGTTGATCCAGGCGAAACCCATATCCCACCCTATTAGGAGCATCATTAGAACTATTTGAACTTTTTAGTAGAGGAAAATATTCATTTTTTGCTTTTAAGTTCCAGCTACTTACCTTAGAAACAAAGTGCAAACTGTGCTCCCGAACCTGGGAGGGAGAGATGGACAGGGAGAATGAGCAAGATTGAGAGAGAGAGAGAGAGAGAGAGAGAGACCCTTTAGGCCTTGCTAGAGATTTGAGCTTTCCGTATTTGATCAGAACATCCTGGAAATCACAATGTCAAATGATAGAACGTATTACTACAAGATGTCATGATAGTCTCCACCTTAAAGGAGAATTGGACATACTCATGAATGCTCATAGTAATAATGGCTACCATTTCCACAAGGGCCACCTACGAGTTTACTAGTACATAGGTTAGTGGCCAGGGTGGCTATATGCTAAATCTTTTGTTTGTAATAATTTTGTTTGGAGGGTTATAATCAAGAGGCATATATTACTAGCTTATTACTAGGACGGAATCAACATGCTTCCAGCATCTTTGCCATCCCTTTTACTCGCTGTGAAACTAGAAAGGGGGTAATATGAATGATGGAAACAACAGAAAAGCAGGTAAAGATTGCTACACATTGTTGGCAATGGTCACATTTCTGGGATTCTGACAACTAGAGTTTCTATGTTGGTGAGAAATAAATGCAGAGTTCGGGATGCTTACCTGTAGGACAGGTTGCACTGAGGAGATCTGGCAGTTGCTGGCTCCCCAATCTTCACAACTGCGGTACACTCCTTTCTCCAGGACATATTGTTCCCCTGTGAAATTCTTGCCTTCGTAGGCTACCCATCTAGCCATGTAAACAGAAATTGGATCAGCTCAAACAGCAATGCTCACCAGCTAGTTCCCCCCAAACCCGCCCACTACTGTATTTTGCACTCTTAGAGCCCTTTCACACGGCCCCTAAAATCCGCTGCAAAACACTTAAAGATCTGGAGTATAAAATTGTTTTCCCACCAGCAGTGGACTTTAAAAAAAAAAGTACGACCACACCCACTTAAGCACACCCCAGCGCACTTTACAAGTACCTGGTCTCTGGAGGTAAAAAAAATTCCAATGTGGATTGTAAAGCTGTGAATGCCTGGCTCTCCTCCACCTTCTGTTTGTTTTTGTTGTCCCCCGCTGCTTTAACAGACTGGAGGTGAGCCTGCATTTTTTCTCCCATTTTTTTCTCCTTCCCCTCACCGCAGACAGAAGCAACAGAGTGTGGAAGGGTGGAAACACAGGAAGCAGAACAAAACCCACATGATCTCTGGCTGGGGGGGGGGGATCCGAATTTAAGTTGCCAGCGGACTTTAGGGGTCGTGTGAAAGCAGTTCAAGTCTTGGAATCTTTGCGGCCGAGAAATTCACTGGCCAAAATCCAGTTGTGCAACTCTGCACAGGCCACTCAAGGTGACGCTAGCTGGAGCTGTGCTAACACAGCTTTTATGGTATTTTACAAAATATATTTTGGCATGCCTAATGTACTTAGTACATGTGCTGCAGTATGTCTACAAATCCTAAGCCACGTATTTCTTTTACAGAAGGATACTTAATATGTAAATTTATAACTTTAATTTTGCTTTGCTCAGCTCCTGAAGAAGGCCCCGCCGAAACAGGTCGAGCCAGAGCTTTATAAGGATGATTTAAGAGAGAATAAAGGTCTTTTCTACTTTTATACATCCTGAGACTCCGTCCCCCATTCGTATTTTGACCTCTGTGGATGTACCAGTTCCTTTGCTTTGCCGACACAGGAGTGGCCTCCCCAGAGCCTTGTGGCCAAAGAATTATGCCATCGGTGGTTCTAGGGCCAAACAACCAAAATCGCAGTTGGAAAACCCAATTCATTGTTGCGAAGGTAACAGCCAGCATCTGGTATGCGACACCAGCATCTCTATCTGTAGAGTGGAATGTGTGTGAGCGTAGCTCTGTTTCTCTCTCTCCAGATGTGTTGGACCCATTATCCCCACCCAGTAAAGAATTATGCTGACTGGGGATGAGGGAGAAGATTAGTCTAGTCCAGTGTTTCTCAGCCTGTGGGTTCCCCAGATGTTCCTGGACTGCAACTCCCAGAAATCCCTTCCAGCACAGCGAGTGGTGGAGGCTTCTGGGAGTCGCACTCCTGGAACATCTGGGGACCCACAGGTCGAGAACCACTGGTCTAGTCTACCTGGAAGGCGACCAGCAGGTTAGCTTTTGGTGCAACCCGGGGGTCTGTCCTCATTAAGCATGGCGAAACATTTTTAGATCTCCGAACCCCAACCCGTCTTAAACTATGAGCCCTTTTACATGCCCCCTAAGATCCGCTGGTAGCTTAAATTCGGATCCCCCAGCCAGATATCATGTGGGTTTTGTTCCTCTTTCTGTGATCCCACCCTTCCGCACTCTGTTGCTTCTGTCTGCGGTGAGGGGAGGGAGAAAAAAAGGGAGAAAAAAATGTAGGCTCACCTCCGCCTGCCATCGGAGCAGCCCTGTAGGGATTCCTGTCTGTTAAAGGGACGGCGGGGACAACAACAACAACAACAACAACAACAAAGAAGGCGAGGAGAGCCCAGCATCCACAGCTTTACAATCCGCACTGGAAATTTTTTTACCTCCAGAGACCAGGTACTTGTAAAGTGCGCTGGGGCGTGCATAAGTGGGCATGGGCATACTTTATTTTTTTTTAAGTCCGCTGCTGGTGGGAAAACAATTTTATGCTCCGGATCTGCAAGTGTTTTGCAGCGGATTTTAGGGGTCATGTAAAAGGGCTCTATGACAAATGGCAGATTCCAGCTCTTTGCCACAATCAGCCCAACTCTTACTCTTTGGGTTTTTCTTCCTTCGCCATCCAGGAGGACGAAAGCGTTCTGGTGACTCCAAGCAGCCACCTACTTCAAGATTTTTCAGTTGGCCCTAACAAAGGCGTCATGTTATGGCTGCTTTTGGATAAGTCTCCTGTTGGACCTTGATAGGTCCTGGCCTTGGGAGGGTCAACACACTTGCCTATGTTTAGGTTTGCCCTTCTCCAGCCTGCTTTTTTGCTCCCCGTTGACCAACCAAGCATCCTTTCCCCTCCCTCTTGGCCCGACTTTCTCTGCCTTGACCGAGAATACTCACACTCCGCTCAGGACATGGATGGACTGTGTTGTCGTGCCATAACTGGCCAGCTCTACATCCGGCAGGGCTTCATTGAGCTCGATGCTGGGGCCCTCTTCAAAGTCCATGGCTTCAAACAGCACAAGGGCTGGGTCCAAGAAGTCCTGTCCAGGAAAGAAAAATAACAGTAACAAAAACTGTTCTTGTGCAGCAACTCCCACTGTCCCTACGTGAACTCCAAGGAGAGAGAGAGAGAGAGAGAGAGAGAGAGAGAGACAGACAGACAGACAGACAGACAGACTTCTCCCAAATCAGAGATAAGGACATAGCTAATTAAAAGTTTAGCAGTAAGAAACAGTAATTTTAGTATTGAAATTAAATTAAAATTTTAGAATTAAAATGTTTCAGAAATCCTTCTCAGTGCCACAGTTCAATGAACAATGGTTTATGCTTTCTCTCCAAATCATAAGTGGAAAACCATTTTACACCATTGTTTCCAATTGTGGTTGAGAGACAAGATTACCTAAGTTACTTTTATGGACTACAGAAACAGTAGCTTTGGAGGAGGAAGTGCACGAGCTCAGCCTGGCCAGCAGCTATTGGTTTTAGGTCTCTTGCCCTCAGGCTTCTTGCTGACAGAAGGAGAATTGTATAACTTGCACTGGCGAATTGCCAGTAATTAATGAGTCCCCACTTGAAATTTCTGGCCATGCTTCCTGCTCCCTGACTGGCACACAACAAGGAATGTGAGTGGGGACTTGTTAATTAATGGCAATTTGCTGCTGGGAGTTATGTCTTTTCTCTTTATACAGCTCAATGGCGCAGGGTAATTTGAGTCATTGTACGATGCTTTATGACATTTCCTACATGACATTTCCTACTAAAAATGGCATTTGAAAGCAGAAAATAAAATAAAATAATCTGCAACAAAATGTGAAGGCTATGTCGCATTCCTATCCAGTGTTCTTTTTCAAGCTATTTCACTCCAGTTCCCTTCTTCCGCTTTTGCCCTACCAACATGTGGTCATCATTTTTTTTGGAGACAAAGCATACTCAACCCTCATTGAACTGTCTTGAGGGTTCCTATAATTCCTGGAGTATTTCTATAACATCTTTTTGGTACTTTTGCTAACTTTGGGCTTCTCCTTCAACATCTTGTATCAGGGTGGTGCTCTCTGACCCTTGTGGCTATGAATCATCAATTCTACAAGTCACCCAACAGTCTTGAATTTTCCATCCTTGACCTGTGAACCAAACGCCAGCAGGCGTTCTCACCGTTCGGATCAGCCGAAGCGACACCAGCTCTTCATTGTAGCCTCCCCACTGGGTCCAGTCATAATACTCTCCTTCCTCCAGCAGGTACTGGTGACCACGGAAACCTTCCTTTTCATAACCGACCCAGCTGAAAAGAGGAAGCCATCCAATCACAAGAAAGGGCAGACAGAGGAAGAGCAGACACATCGGTCTCCTTCATCTTTCCAACTTATATTACCATTTCTGGAAAGTTGTTTTTTCAACACCCACAGGACAACAGATGATATCGTTTGTAGTAGTCTGATCCATGGGAGGAAGTCCAGAGTCTGCATTCCATGAGAGTGAAAGCACTCCTGATGGGGCACTCTGCTGAATCCACATGTTTACAGACCTTGCTATCCCCCCAAACCAGCTTGAATAAATTGGATAACCTTAGTTCACCTATTACTTACTATTTAGCTAAAGCATTAGTTACTTTTCATTACTCAGCTTGTGTACCCTGCCCTGCTCATCTCTGTTATTTACTCTCGGTTACTGGGATAATTCTGTTTGCCTTCTGTTTCCCTTTACCTATTCTCGTCTCCCCTCCATCTATTCTTCTCTACTTCTCATTAACTCACCTTTCTCATTAACTCACCCTCCATCGGCAAACAGCAAGGACATGGGTTATGGTAATCAATAACTGGGCAAGGCATGCTCTGTTCACGAGGCAATTCTCTATACAGCAGCCAGCCAACCAGCATATGTAATGTGTAACCAATCACTGATTCTGTGCATACTGTGGAATGTAAATGATATGTAATAAAACGTGCGAATAGCAAGGGGCGAGAGATTTGCTCCGCTGGTCGGACAACTGGACTCGAGTCTACGTTCTTCCATCTAGATCCCCCACAATCCTTTTCACTTTCTAGGTCAGTGACTTATGTATTGACTTAGAGAGATTGAGGTGTTGACTCACGGTAAGGCACTTTTCCATGAATTAATTAACTGGGTTTAAAGGGCACTTCTCCCTTCTTGCCACACGCTCCTCTGAAGACTCACCAGCCACCCATGATTCTCAGGGAGCCTGCAGTCAGCACCTTGGAGTCCTGATTGTTTTCTGGCTTCTTCAAGTCATAAATATCTCGGCTTACCTCCCAGCTACAGCCCTGGAAATGCGGCCTTTCATAAATTAGGGCCTGCAGAAAGAGAGAGAGAGAGAGATTGGAGTGGGGTGGGGGCAAAGTGTGGAGAATAAATTAGACCTAGAGAGAAGAGAGTAAAATGGCAGAACACTTTCTCTCTCTCTCTTTTATGAAGCTTGAATCTACCTAGCTTTAAAGTTAACCTTTCAAGAGTAACTTAATATATGATAGCTAAGCTTCACAGGGATATTCCCACATATTCTCTCAGGACTCTTGGTTATTCTGTATTTCAAGAGGTATATAATATGTTGGAAGGAATGAGTAAACCTTATACACACAAACACATGTTTTTTAAAAATAATTTTTTACATTTTTTTTTAAATTTAGAATAAAAAAAAAATATTCCTTTATAAACCCCATAAGTAGCAGGTTACCTCCAGGGTCTTTTCTTCCCTGTGCATGCAGCACCACTGGATAAAACCTCGTGCAGCCATTCCAGTGCTGATACATTTTTATTTTTTTTAAGAAAAGAAGTCTTAATACCCTTCTTCCCCCATACAACATATGTATTTATTAGGCATTTTCATGCTTATTTATTGGGCAGAATACTTGGTATTCATTTTGCCTATCAAATGCCAGTACTATGAGACCCAAAGTTCTGAGATCCGGCATTTTGAGAAGGGAAATGATGATTCCATAAGCAGATCTTCTCCTCTGTCTTCAAGCAGAGGGAAAGCTTCCCTGGGTCTCACCTTGGGCTCTCCGGGTTTTTCTACAACAGGGCTGCCCTGGAAAGAGAATAAACCAAAGTGAAAAATTCCATAAGTGGAGCCAACCGTCCTGTCCTCCTTTCCAGTGCAAAATACTGTGGGTTCTGCCATTCCACAAGGCAATAATCCAGAGTGTCGAGGAAGTCCATGGGTGTGGCTATTGGCCTTGCTAATAAGCCTCACCCTTTTAGTCCTTGCAAACTGGTAGCTCAGCAATAGCCTAGACTAAATTATCATTATCATCATCCTAGCAGAGCTCGAAGGGACTCTGTAAATCATTGAGTTCCACTGCTTGGAAAATTCCCGGCTGCATCAACAGAAGCATCATGTCTCTAGATCAAGGGAAGTGACAGCACCACTCTATTCTGCTCTGGCCAGACCCCACCTGGAGTCCTGTGCCCAGTTCTGTGCACCTCAATTTAAAAAGGATGTTGACAATCTTGAGCGGGCCCAGAGGAGGGCGACCAAGATGATTGAGGGTCTGGAAGAAATGTCTTATGAGGAGCGGCTTAGGGAGCTGGGTATCTTTAGCCTTTCAAAAAGAAAGCTGAGAGGGTATAGGATAGCTATGTTTAAATATTTGAAAGGATGTCACATTGAAGAAGGGACTGGTTTGTTTTCCATGGTTTAGGAGACTAGGACGCAGGGCAATGGTCTCAAACTACAGGAAAAGAACTTCAATTTAAACATTAGGAAGAACTTCATGACAGAGCTGTTCGGCAGTGGAATATGCTGCCACAGGGAATGGTGGAGTCTCCTTCTTTGGAGGTTTTTAAGCAGAGGCTGGAGGGCCATCTGTCGGGAGCACTGTGATGGGGGCTCCTGCATGGCGGGGGGGTGGTCTAGATGGCCCCTGAGGTCTTTTCCAACTCTATGATTCTATGATTCCATGAGTCCAGCCTACCTTAAGAAAGCACGGTGGGGAATCAAACCCCCAACCTCTAAACCACCAAGCTACCCATCAGTCCATCAGCACTGTGTGGCTCACAACTGGGTTAGTAATGTGTGGGTGAACGACAGAATTTCAGCTGTTGCGTTGGACTCCAATAAGAACGTGGGAACAGGCTTTTGGCTCTGACGTGCTGCCAAATTGGAATCAACTTATAACAGCCCAAATAGGGTTTTCAAGGTAAGCAAGATATTTGAAGAGTGTTTTTAATAGCATTACCTCTCCAGTGGCCGAGCGAGAATGCCAACTCAGTTTTCCTGGATCCTAATCCATCCTTCTCCTCACTGCACCACATTCGGCTTTCAGTTTTGGTCCGACTGTATTTTTCCATCTATTAGGTGCCCCCAATTTTCCATCCCCAAATTACAGTTTTGGAACTGCACGGTTCTCTCCTCCAGTTCCTTCTGTGTATAGGGCGACCCTCAAATTTTAGTCTAACAATTTTAGACAAAAATATAGTAATTACAAATTCCTTGGGTGAGCATGCACTTGCCAGGGCTCTGTGCCGTCATTCCTACCATATATCTGCCTGGGTGAACTACTGTTTTGCAACAATTAGAGAGTCTCGGAATTCTAGTAGAAAATAAAAGAGATCCTGTCAAAGGCCAAGTTGGAGCAGCCTGGGCTAGAATATGGAAACATCAAGGAAGGGGATGATTGGCACATGGAAGAGGCCACATCTAGGTACAGGTAAGGTTTACAACAGGGAGAAGAGGATGTCGGAAGAAGCCTTACCAGTTTAATAGGATGCATGGAGCAGATGGAGGGGTCTTTTGCTCCCCAGGATTGCAGACTGGGATACCCTCCTGGTTCCAACACGTAAGGGTCGTCATCAAAGAATGGTTTTGAGTAAACAAGCCACCTGTAGGATATGGAGTAGACCGTGGTAAGAGAGAAACAGAGATCAAAAAAACTTTTTTGGGGGTGGGGGTTGGACATCAAGATTACAGGACCTCAGCATGTCTTTAGAGGTTTTTGGACATCAAGAGTACAGGACCGACCCTGGTCTTCACACAGACCTTGTGGTTGTTAGTGCCACACAAGCTGAGAACTGTAGCATTCAGTATTTTAACTGATGACTAGTTTTGTAGTTTAATGCTGTTTGGATTTAAAAAAAAAAAAAACCCACAACTTTTATTTATTTCTCTTCCCAGTTTAATGATTCCATTTTAGACCAAGTAAGTGTAGAGCAGTAGTTCTCAACCTGTGGGTCCCCACATGTTCCTGGACTGCAACTCCCAGAAACCTCTTCAAGCACAGCGAGTGGTGGAGGCTTCTGGGAGTTGCAGTCCAGGAACATCTGGGGACCCACAGGTTGAGAATCACTGGTGTAGAGCATAGAAATTTGACTTTTTTGACACTTAAGTTCCCAGAACCCCCCTAGTCAGACACACTGGTTGGGGATTCTGGGAGTCATTGTTCAAGCAAAGCAACATACCCAAGCTGCAAGTAAACAATGTATAATTTTTTTTTAAGGTGCATTAAAAAAAGAAAGTATCTCACAGGCCGGAGTGTACAATGATGGAAGCAGCCTTCAAGGGCTGGCCCTGATTTCGCGTGTCCTCTGAGGAATCTGTGAATTTCTGCTTCTCGCCTTCTCCGTTCTCTTCAGAAAACAAACTAATCTCAGGGATCCGGTAGTCCTGGAAGAGAAGGGATTGGGCGGTGAATAGAAAGAGTGAGAGAATCCTCGTTGTCTAGCCAAGATCGTTTCCAGCATTCAGAGACGCCCAGCTCACTCTGATAAATGGCCACAGTTTTGTGAAGCAGAAATGGGGAATTTTAGACGGTTACTTCACGTCCCTCTCATCGCAGTTCGCGGTCCCGCTTGGGACCGGTACAAGAAAATGTTACTCTACGTCCATTGCATGACAGCGGAATCTTGTCCCGACCACGCCCCCTGAACTGGGATTTAAGCGTGATGAGCCATACCTCTCCCTGACCTTGGGAATTCTCTTGTCACGCTTCCTGTTTCAAGACAAGTGCCCGTGAAGTAAGGCTCGTCACGCAACGTGCACATTCTCCATCTAGTGGCAGGAGTGTGAAGTTCCATTCTCCAGTTCAATCCCTATGGTGTAAACAATGCATTGCAGAGAGGGAAGAAGGCATGAAACCTCGAACTTTGCTGCTTAAGGCATGAAAGGCAAAGTTATGGAGAATCGAAATATTGAAAAATGGAAAGTCGGCCCCTCAAAAAAAGGGAAAACAAAGGCAGGGAAGTACAGATGTTATCACAAAACAAGGACGTGAAGTAACAGTCGTCACGATACCATCAATCACGCCCTTGGGTAAACGGAAACAGGGACAGAACCGGGACAAGACCACATGACCGCGAACAACATTATCACGAAACTAATGTAATCTCAGAACGAGGAAGGACATGAAGTAACCGTCTTAGACTTCCTGTTCCATCAGTTGCAGCCAACATATTCAACCTGCCCAATGGGAGGATCGGCCCAGCAACATAAGGAAGAACAGACATTCCCCATTCATGACATGGACTATTATAGCGGAATACTTCTGCACAGTTCAGGGGAAGATACTATACTTTAATTTATTTCAGGCAAAAATCAAAGAAAAACAAAACAAAACAAAAGACACAAAACATGTGGCTCCTTAACGACTAACTTTCATAATTTAATGCAACGTTTCATGGACTACTGTGACAAACCCTGCAGACAGGAGTGATGAATATGCAAAGCATCAGCCAATCCCAGCAGGAGGGCGGGGAATGGTATGATATAAAAGGGTGGAGCCTAGGCAGTTCAGTGGAGTTCAGTTAAGTTGAGAGTGAGTGCTGGGAGAGAGCACTGTTCTCTGAGAGTTCTGTCAGGCAGTGAGGGCTATACTGTTTACTAGCTACTTAAGACAGGGAGGCTTGTGGAGCTGAATAAATCTGTTACAGTATATGTTAAAGGCAACGCATACCATCCTCAGATATTATTATAGTTATTATCTTCTCAATAAACTTCGTCATTATTTTATTATATATCTCTCAGTCAGTCCCAATTCATGAGGCGACGAGTTTAAAAGGTGGCAGCATTATTAAGTAAATAAAAGGTGGCAGCATTACCATTCCCATCACAATTCAGTGTGTAAAAGGAAGGTGTCATCACAATTTGTGGCACAACAGTGGGAGGTTGAAATAAACCCGGTTGTGCTTTGAAAACCCAGTCTCTGGAAAGGGGATCGTCACAACTACACATCCACTTCTTCAGACATACAGCAGCAGAATGAGTTGTACAATGTAATATGGGATGGGATATACATTTCATACCAGATATTCATTGGCTGTAGTATATAGAGTTGGGAGGTGGATAGGGGAGGGGGGAGAGGAGGAGGAGGAGGAAGAGGAGGGAGAGTTGATTAGTAGAAATTGTGAGAAGATTGAGCCAGGGTCTGTAGATATGTTAAGTATAGTTTTATGGCCCTGAGGCCAGGATCTGTTTATATGTTTTTACTTTAATGTAAAAAGTCCCAGATCCAGTCCCTGGCATTTCCAGGTTGGCTTGAGAAACATGCTACTTTTCTGAACTCCTACAAACCTGCTGCCACTCAGTGTACTGGCATAATAATACCATTCCTTCCAAGTGTACATTCCACTGGCATTTCATAAGGAAGAACCACAGCTGAGTGACAGAGCATCCTCCTTGCATGCAGAACAGCCTGGGTTTAAACCCCGGTATTTTCAGAGAAGTTGGGGAAAACCCTGGGAGAGCAGCTGCCACTCAGAATAGGAAATATCAATCCAGATGCACAAATGGACTGATTGAGAGCTGAGCCATAAGATGAAGAAAGCACATCACTAGAAGCTAAGAGCATATTCATGTTGTCCTAGCATGAGTCCATCTGAGCAATCGGACTTGCAAATGAAGGCCACGTTAACCTCCCAACCACAACGCAAACCAAGCTGATCTGCAGACTTGAGGAGGCAAGAAAACCTGCCCTGGGACAATCAGATGTCTTTTGGCACTTGAGAAATCTCTGCTTCTAATGACAGGCTACCCGTATCGTCTAGTTTGAGACCCCGTCAAGAGAAGCTTCTGATGTTTCCATGGGAGTGGCACAGCTCCACATTGCCGTGAGGCTTAATCCAAAAGGGTAAACACCTTAACCTCCAGGGAAATTCTTTCCCGTTGCTTACACGCACAACTCTTTTCAGTGAACCAATACGGAATGGTGCACTCTCAGTTCCTTCCCCTTCTTTATGGTAGGTCGTCCACGGATTGCTGATTTCCACGTCGCCTTCGGCGAGCACACACTTTCGTCCGTGGAACCGGGGCTTCTCGTACATGACCCATCTGGAGGGCACAGGAAAGGATTCATTGATTTAGCGAATCTCAAGTAAAATCGTGAGCTTGATTTGTACCCTGGGCCTCATTTTGAGCTTCCTCACTGTACCTCTCCATTGAACAAACACTTGTCACAAATATCTGGCGAAAAATGCTGCTTATTTGAACAGCAAACACATGTCAAAGTGAGTCCAGGTTGACCTTCAATTCATGGCGTCACATGTGCATTTGTTTTTCCATATCCCACCTTTCCGCTGATGAGTTGAAGGCACGTGGCTCTGCCTTTGCCCACTCCAACACTGGAGGCATTGAAGAAAAAAACTAAACAATGCCACTGTTCTGCTTTGATTTGGATTTCTCCATTGAGTGGGGAGGGTCGTATCATGCCCTCCCAGCTCCATCATTCCTTAATGTAGTCCATACCAGTCTTAGGCCAGTCCTCCTTTCTTAACTGGATTTGACTTACTATGTTTTGGTGACAGTGTATTGGGGGGGAAGAGGAGATACCTCACTTTCACTGCACGATGGGAAGGGTCAGACCTAAACCTAACATGATAATAACTAATAAATGAATGAGAATACGCATGATTGATTGATTGGAGAGGGTAAGATTAAGGAAAGCTAGACTCAGATCTCCACTGTTGATACTGGGAAGGAAAAATGACATGTGCTTTCCTGAACTCTTGGTAGAAAAATGAGAGGAATGCAATATAAGATGACCCTTTTAAACTATCATTAATTATTACATGATGTTGTGATGTTATGAGGCGCCATCAAGTAGCCTTTAAATCATGGAGATTCAAGCCCCCCCCCCCCACAAAATGTGCTCTCATTAACAGCCCTGCCAAAACCATAATTAATTCCTCTCATATTTAGTCCTTTTTCCTGCTGCTTTCAACTTTTCCTAGTGTTATTGTCTTTCACTGAATGTACTGTTATAGTGTCTTGCTTTCACTTCTCCTCAAAGCCTTATCTACGACCTGAATACAAATACAGTGGTACCTTGTATAAAGGAATTAACTCGTTCCAAATGAAAGTATGTTAAGCATATTTTCCTTTATACAAATTTCACATAGGAATGCACTGAAAACGGAGTAATCCCTAATTGTGACCATTTTTACGTTGTACGAATTTGCCCCGTAGGCGGTTCTGTTAAGCAAATTTCCCCCTATCTCCAGAATTTTTTATGTTTTACAGATTTTATGTTATATAAACCGTTTGTTATACTTGGTCCACTGTACAGGTAAATGCATAATTCTCCTCTTCAGTACAATTCTGAGCAAATCAAACAGTGTCTCACTCACCCTCCTCGGACCACTCGGATGGAAATGGTATGAGAGAGAAGCCACAACGTGGCATCGGTGATATTGCCCCAGATGTCTCTCCTCTGACCTCCAAAGCCCGACTCCGAGTATAAAATGATCTAAAGGGAGCGATAGACAGAAAGCCGTCATAATACACAGAGACTGGGAAAGTGTGTGTGTTCTTTTAATGGCAGCTTCCAGAATTCCCAGGCAGCACGGCTGTTATCCATGTTAGCTGAGGGATTCTGGGAACTGGAATAACTGCCTCTAACTGCCATAAGAACATAAGAACATAAAGGAACAGCCTTGCTGGAACAGGCCACACTCCATCCAGTCTAGCATTCTGTCTCATACAGTGGCTCATCATTTGCTTCAGGGTATTCCCAAGCAGATGTCTTCATTGAGAGATATCCTGCCTATCTCTCCAACCCAGAGGTTGTCCTTAGGCATCCATCATGATAGCCATTGATAACCTTGTTCTCCATGGGAAACTCTCCTTTTCCTTACAAATACATGGTTTCTGTGCTAGAAATCTTGCAAGTCATTTTTTTTTTGCTCCATACCTTTCCAGGTCTCACATTAACCTTCTTCAGAATATTCTTTTCGTCCCGGAACTGCATAGAACGGGAGAAAATAGGACACGTTACTTTCCAAATATCTAGCTTTATTTATTTGTTTGGCTTTTTTGTTCTGTTTCATCACAAGGAGCAGCATTAAGTCAATCTCCTTTTGCCAATTTTGGCAATGACAACACAACCACACACTCCTATCTAACTGATGTCCAAAGGTGGCTTAGAAACCCAGTCTCTCAAATGTGAGCCCAAACTCTAACCGCTACACAACATTGCCATTCCTCTGGCCCTGCTTGCTTCCTTCAACAAGATATTTCCTGTTCGCAGCAGACTTTATAAAATTGTCACTGTTCTCATTCTCAATTATAAATCCCAGATTCTCTCAGTCAGCCGTCAGAGCCGGTGGCCATGTTATCCAGGAAAAACCCTGGGAGCATTTGCAAAAAGTTACAAGTAACTTTTCCTGCTCTGGATTCTAACTGTTCAGGCCAAATATACGGCATAACAGACTTTTTAAAACAAAAACATGCTTAGACTAACTTTCTTATTTAAAAAAAGGAAAAAAAGACGCTCTGTGAGCAAACTGTGGATTATGATTACCTTTGTATTTATTCCAACTGTATTCCTATTCATTTTGTTATTATTTTGGCCATTGGCCGTAAATAAATCTTTACTTTACTACACTGCAGACTTCAGGTGTTATTTCCAGCATGGCAAGTTGTGGTGGAGATGAAAGAGTTAAAGTCCTCCCGGACAAAATCCTAGATTCTGTCTATTTGAAGTATGTGTGTGAACAGGAATGTACTCCTCTCCAACGTATTTCCTAGGGACAGACTCTTCCCTGGTTTTGCCAACTGGGGGATTTTGACAGGTGATGATTGTAAAGAGAAACAAACCCTGATGTTCTACTATCCCCAGCCATCTTTCGGACAAATACAGTTACGTTTATGCAATCTGCTTTTAAGCACGCAAACCACAGCTCAATTCCATTCACTGGAATTTAATGTTTAAAGGCATTTAAATTCGAACCAACAGCAAAAAGCGTGGGGCAATGGACTGACACCAAGTTTAAAAGGTAAAGGTTCCCCCTGTGCATGTGTGCTAGTCGTGTCCGACTCTAGGGGTGGTGCTCATCTCCGTATTCAAGCCGAAGAGCCAGTGTTGTGCAAGTCCATGACCACGTGGCCAGCATGGCTGCACAGAAACACTGTTTTACCTTCCCTCTTTTTACGGCGGTACCTATTTATCTACTTGCATTTACATGCTTTCAAACTGCTAGGCTGGCAGGAGCTGGGGCTAACAGCGGGAGCTCACTCCGCTGTGTGGCAGCCGGGATTCGAACCGCCGAGCTGCCGACTATACAGCTGGCTGTTTTGGTGCCTTAGTCCGCTGAGCCCCCATGCCCCCACCGACAGCAAGTTTATGTAGAGGCAAATATTTAAAATAATGTATCTCGGCATGCACACACTCACACACACCCAAATGCTTAAACATATTTGCAACCTTCTCAATCTTGTTTACCTAATTATTTGGTTAGGATAAGCAACTCCAAATGTCTCATGGGCTAAAGACACACGATTACTTGGGGAACATTGTAAAACCACAGGATTAATACTTAATGAAAGCTGCAGACGGGAAACAACATATATAGAGAGGCATTCTGCATCCTCCATGCGTGGAAGAGAATGCCTCTTCTAAATCAATACCCAATATGACATGCTTCGCTAAGAATAAAACACAATACAGTAGTTGTTCTAGAAATATTGGCTTGGACACAAACTTAGCCACTGGAGCAGAATCCCAGAAATTAATGGCTAAAATGAGACATAAAATAATTTTTTTTAATTTTAATAAAGGCATGTTTATATTATTTATTTATTTTTATGTTTATATACCGCACCTATTTTCCCATAGGGAACTCTGGGCGGTTTATAAATAGGCAAATAAAAAGAACCATCAATAAAACTGGGAAGATATGTTTGTGGGTTAAATAAGGGTACCACATTACAGGTTTTGTCTAAAAGTGGGTCTTAGATGCATATGATAATAAAGATACCGCATTTCCGTATATTGACCTTCTATCATATGGAACACCCTTCCGAATGAGCTTTCCGATTGCAACTTTCTCATATCTGCTTAAGTATATTAACAACTATTCTGAAATCTTTGATTTTTAATGGTTTATAGGTTCTACAGATAAATGAACAATTACGCCAGTTCCCACCCTAAAAGGGCCCTCTGGCTTCCCCTGCATTTCTTTGACGAGTTTAGCAGATGCTTAAGGGAGATCAACAACATCATATAATGAAAGCTACCAGTAAGCCCTTGTGTTCTTCATTTTTTAAGTCAGACACCCAGTGATTTCAATAGAACCTGTTGCAGGTAAGTAAAGACCAAGGATTTTTTGGCCCTGTAATCACTAGCCCTTTGAAGGCAAGATCTGTGCTGGCTTTTTGGCACCTCTGGGATGCTGTGCCAGCAGTTCCAGTAAAAAGCTGGAGACGGAGACCTAAATCCCGTTCCTGGTTCTATCTAGGATAGACCGACCGAATGTCTGGGGCTTGTTAATTGAAGAGTACTGAAGCTGAACCCCACCCATTCAATCATCTACTCCATTTAGGACTGTTGTGGCGAGCCCATAGACGTCAACGTGCCAGCATTTCTTTCATTCCCCAAGACAGAAGACAAGGGTTCGTCCTGAATTTTTGACTCATTGTGGCAGCCCCCCCCCCCATCATCGGCACTTGTTTTAACTTCCTGCACCATACAGATGCACTCACCTGAACTTCTGATGCTGTCTTGGCCTCCTCGACCAGAACGGTCACCCCTTTGGCGTTTCTGCTTGCCCCTGGCACCCTGGACAAAGGCTCCGGTCGCGGCTGACAGCGCAGGCGTTCACAAGTACCTTCAAGCCAAGGGCCGTTTGGAGATGCCTGCCCATCCCTCTTCCCTTTCACCCCGGCCGGATTTAAGAAAATCAAGGTGGACCTCACTTCTTTCCCTTTAGCTGGCTCTTTGAGTTGAGTCTTCTCTGGGGAAATGAACCTGCTGTATAAGAGGCTGTTGTCCAGGCGGGAGTAAGGCTTGTTGTCCTCCACCACCTTCCTGTCTGAGAAGCTGGTCAAAAGTGACATGCCTTTCAGAATGTTGGATCGGATCATGTTGGTTTGGTTGGCCATTGCTTTCGGAGCGACGCCCGTGGATTCTGGGTCCCCAAGGCTTTGCTGCAGTCTCCCCAGGAAGGAGCCAATGTCCTCCTCGGTCTTGAACGTTGTGTTCTCCCAAGGGTACGTCCTCCTAGTTTGGTTTTTATCCTGCGGTTTCTCATCCTTACTGGGGTATGGATTCTCTATCTCCTCCAGGTCTTCTTCGGCCACCGTTGAGTCTTCCTTCTTGGGTTCTTCCTCCGCGTTCCTTTCTTCCGTCAGTGTGAACAGCTCCCCCAGAGCTGCTGGGAGAGAAATCCGAGTCTTGGGGGTGACGTGGTCCTCGTGGATGGGTGGGAGGGGCGCGTGCTTTGCAAGAGCCGAGGGGCGTGGAGGTCTAGAGGGGAGCTTCAACGGCTTCCGGGGATCGGCAGGCTCCATGTTGCGGAGAGTGTCCACTAAAAGCTCCATGTCTGCGACGTCTTCTGGTTCCACTTCGTCCCTCTGGTTACTACTTCCTGCTTTTTGGCTCAGAGATTCCTGAGAAGAGTTGGTCATCTCAGCAAGGGGAATGTTTGGTTCTGTAGCATATACTGGGGAGCCCTTTCTTGCCTCTTCCTGTTTGTCTCTCAGTTCGCTCTGGCAGGGGTCTTCCTCATCACTTGGCGCCATTTCCTGTGACGGGGAGGGGATCCTGAATACCCCAGCGTCTTTGACGGCATCTGACGAGCACCACATTCCCTGGGAACCCAATCTACTGGCTTTCTCGATCCTTGGTAGGCTGTTGTCCCGCTCCGGTCCATTTGGGACGGGGCTCTCTGAAAGAGGCATGCTTTGGTTCCTTTCGGGCCTGCTGGCTGCGAAAAGGCTGCCGTCCCTCTGGGAGGCAACTTCACCGTAGAGGCTGCCGTTTCTCTCGGGTATGCAGCCTTCACTGGCTGTGGCAGCATCTCTGTTTGAGGCAGATGCAGGCTTCAGCCCAAGTGTACACCTCTGCCTTTGGGCGTCACTTGTCTCTGCACTTCTGGTTTGAGTCATGAAGGTTTCTGGATGTAATTTCTGAGAGTAATTGTGAGTCTCCGAGAGGGAGGAGAGGAATCCGTTGTGGGACTTGGCCTCTGAAAGATCCCCCTGTGACTGGCAGTTCTCTTGGGATGGGACGCAGCTGAGAGAGCTGGAGGGAAGGGGCCTCTCTGGCTGGGGGCTGTTCACGCTCCCCACCCCAGAGCTGGACAGGATGATCTCCCGCCCTGCTCTGTAGATGGCGGCCACTCCGGCCTGAGGTATGATGACTTGCCGTTCCGATCTTAAGACAACCATGCTGCTGCCGTTGGCACCATACCATTGGGTTTGGGATCGGGCCACAGTGCTTGAGCTCACCACACGGGCCCCGGGGCCTGTTACAAAGGGCTCGCCAAGACTTGTGCTCATGGCATTGGGCATGTAGCTTCCCCCACTGGATAAAGCAGTGTTGGCAGCTTTCGAGGGGTAGCTTTCTGCCTGGGACCTAGGCAAGTTGGCATGGGGTGAAATATTTTCTCTCAAAGATTCAGGAACTCTGGCGGTAGTACCATGACAGGGTACAGGACTTTCCCTCAGGCACTCCGCAGCCCTGCTGTTGACTTCACTGGGAAGACGGTCTCCCTCCTGGGATCTATCCGTGTTTGGGATGCTGCTCTCTGTCTCGAGTCCTATGGCTAGAGGGGTCTTAGTAGCATCACAGGAGTGGTTTTCTTTCTGAGATATGCTTCCAATGATGCTATGACCCTCTTGCGTCTCTGGCATTCCTTGACCCTTGGAGTTTGAAGCAGGGGAATACACTTGAGCGAACACAGGCCCGTGAGCTGCGAAATCTCTTGGTGGGCTAAGAGAATGGGACCGTGTCCCAGCTGATGTGAGAGAGAAGCTTCCAGACTCTTCCGGGGAAGATGAGGGCTTGGTCTCCACTGGGTGTTGTTTAGTGCCTGGCAAGGATGAGTAGTAGTTCGTATCTGCTGAAGAAGATGAACACCTGGCTTCTGCTGGAGAAAACGGCCATTTGTTGTCAACCAGGGAAGATGAGCACCCTGAGTTCGATGAGGGAGACAAGCCCTTGATTTCTCCTGAAGGAAATGGCTGCCTCGCACTTGTTGAGGAAGACGGTCGCCTAGCATCCCCTGAGGAGTATAGGCGCCTCATATCTGCCACAGAAGGGAAGTTTGTGGTGTCTGGTGAAGGAGATGAATAGGAAATGTCCACGGGAGAAGATGCACAGTGGTTTTCTGGTGTGGGAGTGGAGTGGAGGCTATCCACTTGGGAAGATGAATTCTGGGCACTGGCCGAGGAAAGCAGGCCCGGCATGTCTGTCAGGACACAGAAGCGCCTGCCACTGGCTGGGGAAAGTGACTGCCGGACGGCTGCTGGAGAAAAGGACCGCCGAGCGCCTGCTGGTGAAGGAGACCGCTTGGCCTCTGCCGGTGAGTGAGACCTCCTGCTCTCCTTTGGAGAAAAGGAGCGCCTGCCCTCAGCTGGAGACTGGGACCTCCCAGCCTCTCCATGGAAACCGGGCCGCCGGTTGACTCCCGGAGAGAAGGAGTGCCGGGCGTCGGTGGGGAAGCGTGGCTTTCGGCGTTCGGCGGGAGAAAGAGGCCGCTGGGTCTCTGCTGAGGAAAAATATCTCCTGGCATCGGCTGGAGAGAGGCACTCGGTGGCGTCTGCTGAGGAAGCGGCCGGGGAAGAGGAACCCCTGGGAGCTGTTGGGAAAAGGGACTGAGGAGCATTTTGGGGAGAAGGCAAGCGCCGGGTGTGGCCCGGAGAGCGGGAGCGCCTGCTGTCCGAAGAGGCCGCTGGGTCAGGGGCGTCCATTCCCACCAGCCCTTTCTCCCAAGCCTCAAGCAACATGGACACCCTCAAAGGACTGCCGGTGCGGGGGCTTTCTTTCTCCTGCATTCTTGATGCTTTGCAGGCCGTCTTGACTTCTTCCTTGGGTGGCTCAGGGGTGGGTTTCTTCCACCGGAACAAGATGCTTGCCGCCGACCGTCCTGACCTGTTTTCAGAAGCCCGCGAGCCGCCGGCTACTTTCTCCATGTTGTGCTGGACACAAAGTGGGCCTCTCCCACGCTCAAAGGGGCTCCCTCTCTTGGCTGCCAGATGGGTTCTGCTTGATTTGGGAAAGGTGAAAGAGGTGGAGATGTGGAGGGTGGAGAAAACAAGACATAAACAATTAGATCTACGGACATCACACACATACCCCAACTCCTGGCATCTCCTCTATGCATACTAGAGATGGGCACGAATCAAAAAAATGGTGTTTCGTTTTTCGTTTGTCATTTAGGGGGTCTGTTTCGGTTCGTTTCCGTTTTTCATGAATTTTTGCAAAAAAATTGTTTTTGTTTTTGTTCGTTTCGTTACCATTTCATTACCATTTATTTAAAATTTTTGTGATTTTTTTTTTAGCATTTAAAGCAGTTCACTTGTATTGCCGTAACAAAAATGAAACACACGACAAAATTTCCGGTGTTTCTGTTCGTTTTGTTTCATTTTGGAGACAAAATTCGTTTGTCGTTTCGTTTCGTAACGAAATGAAAAAACGGAAATGGAAACAAAAAATTGTTCGTTTTGTGCCCATCTCTAATGCATACAGTACTTCTGTGGCATGTTTTTACCCTTGAAATATCCCGGCCTCTTTTGATAGACATTGCAATTACTCTCTCAGACTTTACGTTGCCTGAGTTACTGCTGCTCATTCTTTTAAAAGCCACAGCACCAGCAGGTAGCTGGTTGGATAAGGTACTCCAGGCACATTCAAACTTCGGCCCTTCAGATGTTTTGGACCACAACTCCCACAGTCCTTTGTTATTGGCAGCCTAAGCTTAGAATTCTGGGAGTTGTGGTCCAAAACATCAGGAGGGCCGAAGTTTGGACTTGCCTGAGGTACTCGAATATCATTGCAAAATGGTGTGCTGGGACCTGCCTGAAGCTTCTGAATGGCTTTCCTCTCTGTAACGCTTTGAGATGAGCCAAGTCGTCTGACTTGTACGGTGGCATTTACTAATACTGTATTTCATTTCATCATCAGCATTTATTGATACTGTATTTTATTTCATGCACTTTGTGTGTATTCTGTGTTGGGAAGTTGGAACCAATTTATAGCTCCCCGAAACTGATGCAACCAACATGGATTTGACTGGTCTCCAGGAGGCAGTGGAAGACAGGAGGGCCTGGCGTGCTCTGGTCCATGGGGTCAGGAAGAGTCGGAAACAACTTAACGACTGAACAACAAAACTAGGGCTTTCAAGGTAATTGAGATGTTTATGGAGTGGTATTACCAGTTCCACTGCCCCAGTAAGGCGGTTACTTCACGTCCCACCATCTTCCGCGATTACATTTGTACCGTGACAGCATTGTTCGCGGTCACTTGGTTTTGTCCCTGTTCAGTCCCTGTTTCCATTTACTCACGGTCATGATAACTTGTCTCGTGACAAGTGTTACATCACAGACTTGTTTCGTAACAAGATCTGCTTTTTTGAAAAAAACAACAACATAAAAATAAAGGGTGCACCACACCCCCTGTGCTTCGTCTATTTGAAATGTCGATCCACAGCACTCAAAAGTATGAGAGAAATGGATGGACTCAAGTTTACGAGCGGAAGATTGCATTCATTGCGTGACAATTGTTACCTCACGGGACCTTGTCCCGGAACAGGAACAGAGACAAAAGAATTCCCCAGCCCAGGGGCAGGTACAGGTTGTCACACTCTGTTCCCGGTTCCGGGGTCATGGTCGAGACAACTTTTTGCTGTCACGCTATGGACGCGAAGTAAGTTTTTTTTGTACCGGTCCCAAGCAGGACAGCAAGGAGGGATGAACGGGACGTGCTTATATATACAGTCCTATATATTTTTCAACCATGTACAGTATGAGTCATGTCTATTACAAAGTATCTGAACAGCAATGAGTGGCGAGAAAAATAATAATAACAATAAGAGGGAACTATTAAAACATGACAAAAAAGCCTTTCTGAAAATAGGCTGTGCATTCAGCAGTGATAAAGAAGGAAGGGAGAAGGGATAGCACAGTAGTGCAAAGTCCGGGTCTCTTGGATTTATTAAGAGTTTGAAAAAGGTTGTATTGTTTTGTTTGCATTAACCCTGCCGGAATCCCACACCCACCAAGATAATTTTTCCAAACTTGGTGCTAATATAAGAGACTATTCTTTTGACGCCTGCCTTCCTTGTCTTATTATCTAGCAGCAACCACTCTACCTGATTATAAGTTGGAGAGAGCAGACGCTTGGCTTAACTTCACTTCTATTTCCCTTGTGGACCTGCCTAGGAGATGCTTCTAATCAAAGGACGTGTCCAGACTCTATAGGAAGAAGCTTTAAATGTCAGGTCTGCAGGTTGACTCTTTCAATCGAACACCACCTGCATGACCGGCAGGAATCATGAGCAGGTCTTCCTAGGCCACCAGCTGGCTGGCTTTCCTCCATGGGAGTTTCCCCTTAATTTTGCTCCGGTGAAAGAGGCAAGGCAAGTCTGGAGTCCCAAGTGGGCATCACCGTCTCTTTCTTCAGACGCAAGACGCTTTGGTGAGTGAAGATTTATTTCCCTAGTTTTATTTCATTTGAAAAGCATCAACTGTACAGTACTGAGTTCCTGAATGGAAAAAGGTATAGCGGTATATAAATGCTCCAAATAAATAAATAAACAAATAAATACTTCTGAAGCCCTCTATCCCATTCCTCACCTTGAACCCTGAAGTTTACTGATCTAGAAACTGGAGTTGATACAGCTCTTTGCCCAAACTGAAGGATGATGGCCTTTGCGCTCTTGAAGGATTGGCGAAGATGCTGATCTGGCTTCAAAGAGGTGTGAAGAAACTAGAAAAGTACTCTTGTTCCTTTTCCAACATAGAATATTTATATGTCTCAACTCTAGGTTATTAGTTACCAAATAGTAAGTAATAATCATCTGTCGTCAAGTCGATTCTGGCTTATGGCGACCCTTTTGCAGGGTTGTCCAAGTAGAGAATATGGAGAAATGGTTGACCCTTCCCTTCTTCTGGGGGCAACGCTGGAATAGTGGGGCTTGCCCAAGGCCACCCAGGCTTGCTCCAAGTTCCCCGCTGCTGGTTCTCCAGCCAGATAGCTAAACAGGGAGCTATCCAAACAACTTCAATATTAAACAGGTGTTTAAACAGGTGTTATTAAAAATATTTGGATGCTGTCAGTTTACCTCTGGGGAACAGAGAGAAAGGGTGCCTTGGCCATCCTGTTTCACAGGTTGGGCAGTAAAGACTGAAACTTGGAAATGTTTGTTTTATGGCAGTGTTTTCCAGCCTGGCAGTTGTGTCTCCCATGGGGAGTCAGAAAGCATTTCAGGGCTGGGTGTGTGTGAAAACTTCACCTTATACTGTATTCTGCACTGTACTGCAGGTAAAACTGTGCTCACGACCTGGGGTTCAATCCCAGGTAGCAGGCTCATGGTTGACTCAGCCTTCCATCCTTCCAAGGTCGGTAAAATGAGTACCCAGCTTGCGGGGGTGGGGTGGGGAAATGTGTAGCCTGCATTAGTGTAATTAAAACTGTAAACTGCCCAGAGACTACTTGAAGTGGTATGGGGCCTTATATAAGCAGAACACTTTTTGCTTTGCTATGTGTTGTAACCTTTGTTAAATCATTTGTGCCTTGACCTTTTGGAGCAGGATATTATAGTGTGTGTGTGTGTGTGTGTGTGTGTGTGTGTGTGTGTGTGTGTGTGTGTGTGTGTGTGTGAGAGAGAGAGAGAGAGAGAGAGAGAGAGAGAGAGAGAGAGAGAGAAGACTGATTTTTGAGAAGGGATGACTTTACTCCATTAAAATGCCTTTTTATGTAAATATGGTCAGAAGGGATGGTCAGAAGTTTCTTGGTAATTATAAAAGGAGTCACAATATAGGTGTTTGGCTTGTGACAGGATTTATTTATTTATTTATTTATTTATTTTTTACTTCATTTTTATACTGCCCATCTTCCCAGGGAACTCCGGGTGGTCAACAATGGAGTTAAAAGAACAATAAAACACAAGATGCAGACAATACAATAGTAAGAGAAAATCATTGGCAAGAGGCGTCAAAGGGACCCCCCCCCCAATTAAAGGTCACCAAATGCCTCCGATAAAGCAAGGTTTTAATTGCTTTTTTGAAGGTGGGCAGGGCCATATAGTTTGCCGATACATCACATAGTCCTAAATGCTTGGGAAGCGTTTGACTAGTGGTTTGTAATACAAAATCCAGCATAGTTATCTTGTTAGCTGCGTGATGATAATAATAATAATAATAATAATAATAATAATAATAATAATAATAATAATAATAATAATAATAATAATAAATAGTTCCAAGTTCCAAGAAACCTTTAATGGCATAATAATTTCACTTCACCTGCCCCTCTGTACAGGAGCAGGCAGTGTTCAAATTGTCAGTATTCTGAAATAGCTCATTTTTTGAAGTATGTCCCTTTGTTTGAAGGGCTGGGGTGTAAAACCCAGTCCTTGACTTCAGATGCAGCTTTGCAACAGACCTACGGCTTCTTGTCTCATCTAAGACAGACCAGTCTGGCAAAAATCATCTTGCCAAGAACTTGACATCTAAGAGCAATCTCCTGGCAAGCCACATCTTTTGCCATTTTTGGCCTTTTGGGGCCTTCTTTGAAGTAGTGACTATTGTCCATGAAAGCTTGCAATGTTTTTTTGTTTAGTTTTTTAATTAGTGGCCTATAAAGCTATCACCTATAGCCCAGTCTTGGGCTTATTTATTGAGCTACTTCATCAGTGGTGGCCAAACTTCAGCCCTCCAGATGTTTTGGACCACAACTCCCAGAATTCCAAGCCTAGATTCCCAGTGACAAAGGACTGTGGGAGTTGTGGTCCAAACATCTGAAGGACCAAAGTTTAGACACCGTTGTACTTCATGATACTGGAAATAGACAGCAGAGGAAGGTTGGTATCCCCCTTGGATGAGAAGATTGCACCAAGTGATATATCTTTCCTAGGCCGCACCAGCCCACTCTAAAAGGACCTGTGTAGTTGCAATATTAGTGTTTCACCTGCAAACAAACAAATAAATTTCAACTCTCAATTCTTGATATCTTGAGGGTTTTTTTTTGTTAGATTATTGAATTAGAAGCCAGGCCGCCATGCCAAATTTCTGCGTGAAGAAGAATACAGGCACTCTCCTACGTTTTTTAGAGCAGGCTAATGTGTGAACATCTTTTGTTGTGCTGTCAATTTCAGGTTGCTGATAAGCATTAGAATCTCTGACATCATGGAGCACGTTCTCATGATTCTCATGTCAGGGGAAAAGGAGTTTGATTTAATTGGAAAGATAACATCACCGAGGATTCTCATGACACCAGCACTGGGACTAGCAAATTTATTTTCAGATTTTAATGCATCATGACACCACAAGGAGTTAATTACCTTTCTGCATGTAGCAGTGAGACAAAGGATTGCTCAATCATGGAAAGCCGCCATCAAAATCTTAATAAGCACTTGGGGATATAGAATATGGAAATGAGCAGCGATGGGAAAACTCGCTTGCACACTCACAATTCATGTGTCAGAATTCCAGCACAGATTCATTTCACATAAAACTTGGTTCCCTCCCATTCAGTCTTGTAATAATTACACAGATTCTTTCAGCAATCCCTCAAACTCCCATGTTGACTGATAGAAAAATGTGCTAACTTAATTTTTCGGTAATTTTGGCGGATGGAATAATTGTTGGCTGATGTGAGTTTTTCAGGCTGTTTGGAGAGCTCCTGCCCTCTGAAGATGCTGGCCACATAGACCGGCAAAACTTCAGGAAGAAAAACTTCCAGAACACAGACAAACAACCCTGGGGGGGGAAAACATAACAGCCATCAGATCCCGGCTGTGAAAGCCTTCGCGAATAGATCGAATAATTATTAGCGCATTCGCATCCTGCGTTTTTACTTCAATAAAATTATTTGGAAAATGAAAAAGAGAGAGAGAGACAGAACCCAAGAATGTGCTTGCTGATTGTGTAGTACTTTAGAGGCAGCAAACGGCTGAGTTCACAGGAGAGAGCAGATGCTTATTGTATGATGTTGCATGGCAGAGCCCTGAGTGTCGCATGAACTCCTCCAAACCGATCGCGTTGCTGGACCCTCATCGCTCTGATTTGGGCCCATTGGAGGCCTTCTTTTTCTGGACATTTTGGAAATCTCGGGGAACCCACCACCACCACCCAGGGTTTGGATTCGCAGTGTGCAATCGGACCCCAATTGGCTATACCTAGTGGGGTTTGCTGAATGTATAACCTCAGTTCCCAAATGGAAGACAGAGGTTTCCTGCATCAACCCCACCGCTCACTGGCCCAACAGGAACACGTATGTTTTGAAGAAGAGCCAAAAGTAAAGGAGGTGTGGGTTGGTGGGCATGACGTCTGCCTCTTTGAAGGACCAGGGTGCAAAACCCTAGCCTGTGCTTCAGAACCAGCTTTACAATAAGTAGCTCTGCTGCCTCCTGCCTCCTCTAGAAATGCCTACCGAGACATCATTTTGCCAAAAACTTGACATCTAAGATGAACCTCCTGGAAAACCGCATCTTGCCAATGTCTGGACTTTTGGTACTTGGCTTGAAGAAATGGAAATGATTCACGAAAGCTTGCTATGGTTTTGGATTAGTGGTAAAGGTATTTTTCATTAGCGGTAAAGGTAAAGGTCTCACCTGTTGTCCACTCTTTCTAAAACTAGTCACCTTAATAGTCACCTTAATACCTTCCGCTTCACAAACTCCTTCAAGGTTGCTTCAGTGGGTTTTTTTGTTAACGGGAAAATGGGCTTCTTTTTAATCGGCTTTTAAAATTCGACACATCCTTTTTATGCCTCTAGGGGCCTAATTAAACCAAACTGAACTGAAGGGAGTAGCAGAGGTGTTGTGGCCCTTTGAAACCAAGCCAAGATTGCGCCTCACCTCTACCCCCAGAAGGCACCAGGAAATATTTTGAAGCACAACAACAAACTTTTTTAAAAATTACGTTTTGGCAGGATGTGGGGGTTGAGCTGCAAAAATAGCCCAGAGAATCACACATTGCTCATCCCTGCTATGAACCATGCTGGCTTGTTAAATCTCATCATTCCTGGGAGGGACCAACGGAAACAGCAGTCCAAAAACATCTGGAGGGCCTCGTGTTTTACACCTTTGGACTCAAAACTATTTATTCATTTAGCCCTATAGATATGTTTGCCCGAGGAGACCTCGCGTGGTGTGTGGTGCTTATTGCCTGCATTCTACACCCAAACACTTCCTGAGAATGAGGATACTTGGTGTACTTCTATGTTAAGCCCTGGGTTGGGTAGCTGCAGGTAGACAAGCGCAGACCGATGACAGGATGTAAATTACTTAGTAGAGGATGTTTACACCGTAAATTGTAGTTTTTATGTATTGAGTATGAATGCTATTAGGTGAGATCGTGTAGGGCTGTGTGTGTATGTTTGGTTTTATGTCAGTCTTAAATGAGTACAAGTTATATTCTGCGTGTGAATGTAGGAATGTGTGTATGGATATTTGTTCTTAAATGGTAGATTTTATGTCTTGGATTTTTATACTGGGGTGTGTGAATGAGCTGACTGGATGGCACTTTTTAATCTCGTATTTTGTACAATGACAGTCTATTCTATTCTATTCTATTCTATTCTATTCTGTTCTGTTCTGTTCTGTTCTGTTCTGTTCTGTTCTGTTCTGTTCTGTTCTGTTCCAGGCATGATTATTTCAAGAAGCCAGGCTTGACTCAATGACTTCTGATACATGCTGGCTATAAACAAAGGATCGAAATGGGCTGGCGGGGTAGTCCATCTGCAGGGGATGATGGTAGGCATATTTCTATTTTCTCCCTCTGGACGTGAGAGACACATAAAGGAGGGGACAGGGCTGTCCTACCTGTGATACATTCGTTCCATGATCAACCACCATCTCCTTTTCTACAGATCCCCATCCACGGTTTTCATTTGGCCTCACTACCCCCTTTGGATTATTCCACCAGACCTGCTCTCCAGGGCTCACCAGTTCTATACAATGAGAGATGATCAGCTCTAGCGGCCCGACCCATTTCCCCCAGTCTTGCAGGATGAACTTCAGCCCCAATCATCTTTAGCCACCATGGTGAATGGGCAGAGGATGATAGGATTTGGAGGGCACACGCTTCTCTAATTCTGCAAGGGAGGAATGGCAAGGACGGAAGCCAGGTAAAAAGAAGGATTGGTGGGTGGGGCTACTCTGCCTACTGATAGGCAGATAAAACTTTTGTTGGCATAAGCAAAGGTGGAACATGGGCATGGTTCTTGGGCGGTTACTTCACGTCCTTCTTTGTTCCGCAAATAGTTAAAGCCACACTGCCAGCAGGTGGCGTTAGGAAAAAAATGAAAAATAATTTTTTTAAAACTCAGCGCTGACAGCCCGAAGACCAGCTGATCAGCGTTGTGGGGAGGGTTTTTTTTTTTAAAAAAATAAAAAGCGCTGACCAGCCCCAGGAGCTGGTGGGGTTAGGAAAAAACTGAAAACAAACAAACAAACAAAAGCGCTGATAGCCCAAAGGCCAGCTGATCAGTGCTGGGGGGAGGAGAAATTTAAACAAAATTTTAAAAAGCACCAAACAGCCCCAGGATGAGCTGGTTGGGGCTGGGGGGGCAGAAAACCGGATTATATGCAAGCTCCCACGGATTTCTGGCTTGCATTGTTTACCGGAGCAAAAAATTCCCAACTTCTCCAGTAGGTCATGGAAAACTCGCTAAAGTGGGCATAACCAGTTTTAAAAAAAGCCCGGTGGCCATGGGGACAAGATTTTTAAAAACGCTATATCTTAAAATTTAATCAGCATTTTAAAGGACATGTCATAGAGTTTGTAGTACCACTGGAAACTCCCTGTCCCAAACAGGGTGAGCTGAACTCTGACTAAATCCATGGCACATCGGCTGATTTAATCAAAGTTGCATCAAACGATGGATCTGTCCACTGCTAGAGGAAACAATGCACCCAGGTGTGGGCTGGCCTGGATGGAAAATGGGCAAAGGTTCTCGATGTAAGGATGGCATCAAGACGCAAGTAAGTGAATCCAAGTCTGTGTCACAACCATCAATAGCAGCATGCTGACCGGAAAGAGCAACTGAACTCCCTGCTGTACTCCAACAGCGGCGAGTCAACATCTGTGCCCTTCAGGAGACAAGATGGAGTGAAGGAAACTGTGCGACATCGGCTACATGAGACACAAAAATGTTTTTTACTCCCCAAAAAAACATATAAATCCATCACATAGGGCAGTGGTGGTGAACCTTCAGCACTCCAGATGTTTTAGACCACAACTCCCACAGTCCTTTGTCACTGCCAGTCTAGGTTCAGAATTCTGGGCGTTGTGATCCAAAACGTCTGGAGTGCCGAAGGTTTGCCACCACTGGCACAGGGGATCCCTGAACAGCTTGGATGAAAACCGTATTTGTGGATAGTGTAATTATATTATTTAGTCCCTAGGTGGCACTGGACTTAACTGTATGGTGAGAAAATAAAAAACGCCCTCTTCCTGTTCTGTTCATACCTGGCTTCTACACTGGGATGCTCTTTAACCTTTCCATTACGTGTGCCATGTTGCAAGGAATGATTGGCCCTCCTGGTGTTTTGGACTGCTAGTCCCAGAACTCTAAGCTTAGTTAGCTTGCCAATGACAAAGGACTGTGGGAGTTGTGGTCCAAAACATCTGGAGGGCCAAAGTTTGGACGTGCCTGCTAACTTTACGGGACTCCAATTCCCACCGTCCTAACAACTCCCTGATTGGTGAGGATGATGGAAGTTGAAGTTCAGCCTATGTGGAAGATATCAGGTCAGGGATGGTTTAGGCCTGCCCCAAAACATTTTGCTATCGGAGTTGAAGGTCATTTCCTCATCACAAGAACAGAAGAAGATTCAGTATTCAAGATGCAATAGGGGTCTCTGCCATGCACAGATCCATGGAAGACCAGTAAACATTAGGGAGAGCAGACCAGGGAGAGCTGATGTTGCCGTCACCAAACATCTGCAGTCTGAGGTAGCTGCCTCAGTTTTCTGATGGGGGTACTGGTCCTGGGGGGGTTGGTTTTGACAGCACCCATCAGACCACACCCAAATAATATTTTGGTGAGGATCCATTAGACTGGGGGAGACAGCAAATGCAGTCTATTTTCCTTTGTAATTTTATCACAGAGGTGCTTCAGATTAGCTGCAGAGACCTCCCAGCATTTTGAAAGATCGTTAGCAAATTCACCGCTCAGCAGATACTTCTGCAACCTTGGCAGTTGCTTCCGGTGCTAAAAGAAGCTGCGTCCCGTGCATTGGTCGCATCTCATTGCCACCACCTTGGATGCCTCTTTCCACCCTTGTCAGCCGGTACCACTGCAACAGCTAATTCTGCCATTCAGCAAAGTTGGTGGAATACTGAAAGCATGTGCAAGTAGCAACGTGAATATTTAACAGGGTTGGGTGTGAGCAGTCATGGATTAGCATGCCAAGAAGTTGTGGAAAAGGAAACCCATGGGATTGTGGATGAGGACTTCAAAAATCTTTGGACAAGTACAAATCTCTGAGGACCTCAGCTCACAAGGGGAATGTTGAGGGGATCCCCTCAAAATGACTTTTCTGACCTCTGCTCATAGGGCCATTTCATCAGAAGCTCAAAGGCCATCTTAGATTGACGTCCGTTGCAAACACAAGAATCACCAACCTAGAACCTATGCAACCTTAGGGATAAGACCGGAGTTGCTGGGGATGATGAGGGTGGTAGAGAGAAACTGTTTGCAGATTGTGCCACAATGCCTTTAATAATATAAATAAATAAATAACACCTGGGAATCTTCTCTCCTTTCTCTTTGGAATCCTGGCAACGTGGGCTATGTGATTCTAGAACAGTGGCTTTTTTTTTTAGTTGTGTCCCCTTTTACAATACCCATGTTACCTGCAGTCCTCCTATCATGTTGGCAGGAAGAAGCGTTTTTAATGGGGTAAAGCCACCACGTCTCATGAAGCAGAGGCTTCTTCCTGTTCCCAAGGGTCTGTTTCTCATACAAACACATTCCCGCTAACTTCAGTAACGAAATGTCAGAGAAGAAATTGTTTAGCCAGGACTACAGCAATATAAGTCAACCTGCCCACACACAGCCCGGAAAACTCATATGTGACACCCTTGAGGGTCACGACTCCCAAGTTGCGAAACACTGTGCTAGAGACCACAGTCTCATGGTTCTCATCTCTGCTTTCAGTGGCAGCATCCAGAACTTGGAATAAGAACATAAGAACATAAGCCCATCCAGTCCAGCATTCTGTCTCAAACAGCGGCTCACCATTTGCTTCAGGGTATTCCCAAGCAGATGTCTTCACCTGCTTATGATTCCCTGCAAATGGCATTGAGAGATATCCTGCCTATCTCTCCAACCTGGAGGTTGTCCTTAGGCATCCATAATGATAGCCATTGATACCCTTGTTCTCCATGGACTTGTCCAATCCTTTCTTAAAGCTGACATGGCTGGCACCACTTCTTCTGGCAGGGAGTTCCACAGACCAGTGACCCTCTGGGTGAAAAAGTACTTCCTCTAATTTGTTTGAGATCTAGCACCCAAAAGTTTCATGGAGTACCCCTTAGTTCTAGTGTTGTACAGTTGGGGAATCAGCTTTTCTTTATCTGCTTATCTTTAAACTGTGTTCATTGTGACTCACTTTTAAGGCTAATGGATGAGTGATGCACTAAAACAACAGCAATGATGCAACCAAAATTAGAAGGAAGAACAAAGGCTACAAAGTTAGCCATTTAGCAACGTACTTGGATAACAGACCAAGAACTAAGTCAGCTGGACAACCTGGTCCCCATCTTTGCCACTAGGATGAAATGCAATACCTTTCTCATTAAACTAGAGCTGCATATTGGCCTCCCTGCATATCCATGACTTAATGAAAACGATACGCAAATCCAGTGGTTCTTTCTTCTCTCTTTTCACTCTGGCACTACATTTCCTCTTTTGAGGTGATGCATAAATGGCCAGTCTCCCAGGAAACATGAGATGATTTTAGCAATTTAATCAACAAAGTCTAAAGGCAAATAGAAAGCTTGTGTTTTTACATTCCTTGCAAACATTTAGGGTTCCCTCCCTTTTTTGGAGGGGGGGGCAACTCTTGCAAAAAATGAAAAAAAATCTCCTGATTGTGTCAAGGACGGTATTTGCTTCTCCTGCACTCACATTGTTAGCAATGCCGCTCCATTCCTCAAATAAGTAAGAAAGCTGTGGCGTGAGGAGCACAGCAATGGGTGTGAGACAGAGAGGGGATCCCCACCTCCTAGCCCTGTCCATCTCTCCATCTGTCTTGCCTTGAACCTTGTTCCCCAATACAACCAAGGCCATGCATCAGGAACCAAGACAGCCCCGTCTCCAGCCCTTCATCGCTTCCATAACTTCTCCTCTGCAGCATCCAAGCAATAATTCCCCATTGACTCATGTGCAGGTTTGACATTTGGGTCATTGGGCCATAAATACCACCCAGAAAGATTGGGAGAGAGAAAAGAGAGAGAGAGAGAGAGAGAGAGACTCCAGTTCCTTCTTCCTTCCTCACACGACACATCTCTCCTGTTCTTCTCAACAGCTCAGGGCTGGCTGCAGTGGCACACCTGCCACTCAGCGCAAAGCTCCCCCAACCTGTTTCCCAACCTACCTGTTGGCTGAAGTTTCCGACACTACGCGCTCCGTTCCTTCGGCCGGAGTGCCATCCCCTAACGACGGCGGATGGGTTTGACTTGGGTCCTCTCCGTCCTCCGGGTTTGCCTCTGATTCCCACTGCAGAGCAGCAGCAGCTGGACTCCCTGTCGCAGGAGCCCGTGTCACTTCACACACCCGGCAGGTTCCCACCCTGTGCACTCCTGTGCAATTTTGGAATTCCTTGCATACAGACAGCCAAGGAGCAGGTCGGGCCGGTTTGTGGTGACACGGCTCCTCTGTTTTCTCTAACTCAGCAACCCCTAGAGAAAGTGTTTCCTCTTCTCGAGGGTGGGACAGTCGGCCTTTCTCACCACCGCTTTCTGTAGGCTCTCCTTCAGTTGTCCCGTCTTGTACTTTCTCCTCTGCCTTCTTGGCCAGTGTGATAAGAATCTCGTAGTGGATCTTTGAGGCCTTTTTGACCTGGCTGCTGCCAGGAACCACATTTGGCTCCTGAGACACTGCCATCTGTGGGCTTTCTATGGACATCTTTGATTCCTCCAACCCACTGCAGTGCTCAGAGAAAGACTCCCCAAAGCCACTGCTGTAGCTCGGGCTCTCCAGTTCCCCCATAACAGTGGGTATGGAAGCCCCTGAGGTCAAATATCCATCAAGTGCATATTCAGCCCATGCAGAAAGAGGCACTGAAGAAGACATGAGGTTCTCCTCCTGGCCTGACAGAAGCTCGAGGGTTTCTATTTTCTTTTCGGGGCCTGTCAGGCAGGTCAGAGAAGAATTGCTGAGGGAGAAGGATCCTTCCCATGAGCTCCCTTCCTCCCAGAAGAGTGAAGAGTCCAAAGACGGGACCGGATTTGGCCTGGCAGAACCTTCAGGAGGCTGACAGGACCGCTTGGATCCCTCCAGATCCCCAGTGTCATTTCCAGCCACACAGGTGGCAGACCTGCTCCTCATGTCCCCAACGCTGCCCACAGCTGGTCTATGCAAGCGTCCCAAAGGCCCAGGATCACCTGGCGGGTTCCCTGAGAGCTGAAGATGGCCGCTTCGCTGCTTCCACCAAGCAAGGCTCTCAAATTTGCGCTGAAGGCCATTCTGCCAGAGGTCAGACTCTGAGTAGCTGAGAGCACGTGCCTGGAGGAGGGGAAAAGAAGCTGTGAGGAAATGGAAACAATGGGATTTTGAAACGTCAGAAGAGGCATGGTTTTATAAGGGTTTAAACAGTTGTAAATATTCAAATATTAAAGGCAGTTTTAAAAGGCCAAGTACTCATAGGGCTGGATACCTCAGTGGGTTAGGTGTCTGGCTGCAGAGTCAGAGGTTGGGAGTTTAGCGGTTACTTCACGTCCATTTTGGCTCTGTTAGTGTTGCGCTTAGGAGCGGTACAAAAAAATGTTACTTCACATCCGTCATGCAGCTACTGAAATTTGTCTCGAACAAACCCCCTGAATGGGTACAAAGCGCGACAATATTGTACCTGATGCTGAGGTAGAGTTTTCCCTTGTCACTCTTTGTTCCCGCTTTCTGTTCCGAGACAAGACACCATGTAGTAGTGACTGTCACGTAACAAAATATTTGGTTCTCCCAGAAAACTGTGTATGGGTTTTGTTTTTTGTTTTTTGTTTTGTTTTTTACTTTTCAGCAGCGAAATATCAAAAAAGAATTTTTAAGCCCCCCCTCCAAAAAAAAAAAAAGAAAAAAGAAAAAAGGAAGCTAGACAAAATCAGTGTTTGTCACGGTACAAGACCGTGAGGTAACACTTGTCACGAGGCAAGTCATCATGACCCTGGGAACACTGAAACAGGGACAAAACCACGTGATTGTGACTTAACACTGTCACGGTACAAAACCAGTCGCAGAACAAAGAAGGACGTGAAGTAACTGTCAGAGTATCTCCTGTGAACAGAACCAGCTTGTGTATTCTTGGGCAAGCTGCACAGTTCCAAGATTTTCCCCAGAAGAAGAGAATGGGAAACCATTTCTGAGTATTCTCTTCCTTAAAAAAAAACCTGGAAAGCATTGCCATAAGTCAGAATCAGCTTGATGGCACAGATGCAGAAGCCCAATTGAGTGTTTCTTTGACACCTTTCCGAAAAACAAGAAAGGTGACGCTGTCTTAAATAAACAAACTTTTCCAGGTTTTGGTACTTCCAAATGTCCCGGAAAGCAATTCCATACTAGAAATGACGTGCTACTTAGATGTAAAGTACCATCTATGGGCAATGCAGCGGGAAGGGGGAAATCCCCTACATGTGTAATAGCCAAACAGAATTATCCTGTGTGAGACAGGTCTGTAATTTAGCAAATAAACCTACCAAATTGCTTGTAAAACCTTTAACTAGTCTTTCTCCCTAGAACTGCCAATGGTGGTTACTTAAAATTGTGTGTCAGGGGTGGACTAGGGGATCCTAGCTTTCCATTTCAGTTGGCTGGGCATCATTCTTATGCATTGTAGGCAGCTGGGTTAGTGATCATTCAATAGCCTACATGCTTGTCATGTACCATATTTCTTTACCCAGTGCCTTGTTTGAAAAACACAAATGTTAGATGTTGGCTGTGGTATTTATGAAGACAGTAAACACATACAGAATGCAAGAAAACATATCAACCACCCCCTTTTTAAAGCCAAGTGTATTGTATTAAACTTCTGAATGATCACCCTTAAGTCATAGTTTTCAGCCTCATGGTGCACTGGGAGAGGTTTCCAACGGCTTGTAACATGTCTGAGATCATTTTGCTTTCAACTCTGTTCAGCTTTAGGCAAACGAGAAGAGTGAGAGGTTCCCTTTATAGCAGTGTTCAAGAGCTAAATGCACTTTACAGGTGTTGGTTTATCTCTTCCACCCTCTCCTGACAACTTGCAACAGACGGCGGGAATTGTAGTCTCGCACATCTGGGGAGTTCCACATTTAGGAAGGTTGCTTTGGAACACGATATGAAGTCCACTGCTGTTGGCTGTGTTTCCTTGAGGAGAGCTGAGGAAACACCACTTAAGGTGGACAGAGGGAAGAGGTGGACAGACTGGACACCCAATAACATTCATTTCATGTTCCTCATTCTTTCCTTACAGAGATGCACAAAGACCATCTGTTGGAAAAATTATCTTTTTGGACTATATCTCCCAGATTTCTAGCCCTGCTGGATGGTAGTTTCTGGGAGCTACTGTCCAAAAAATTGTAACTTCTACAAATGTTGACGTGTGTATCTGCATACACAGAGACTTTCAGACTCTCATCCATTTCATTTTTTCCTCAGTTGCTCTCTCTCTCTCTCTCTCTCTCTCTCTCTCTCAATCTTAGAAGTAAGAACTCTATAAGTCTCTTGCCAGCAAAAGTGTTCTGCTTATATACCGCCCCATTCCACTTCAAGTAGTCTTTGGGCGGTTTACAATTTAATTATGCAGGCTACACATTGCCTCCCCAGCAGGCTGGGTACTCATTTTACCGACCTCGGAAGGATGGAAGGCTGAGTCAACCATGAGCCTGCTACCTGGGATTGAACCCCAGGACGTGAGCACAGTTTTACCTGCAGGACAGGAATTGAACCACTGTGCCAAGGGGCAGCATCTAAAGGTTATTTATCTAGTTAGCTGTGCTCAATTTTCTTTGGAAATTGCTACTTCACAAGTAAAGTATTGCATATCTGACTAATTAAGTATTTCCTGTCACCACCAGTCTAAATAAATTACTCAGGATCCATATAACTACTAGGATATCAGACTTCAGCTCGGCTTTTCTCTAGCTTAAAGACTGATTGCTGTATGAAGAAGCAATCAAATTAGGATGAAAAGGGGAGATATTTGGACCCCCTCGTACGAATCTTAATTCTAACACAGGTAATCCCAGCTTTGTTCTAAGAAAGCACAAAAATCTTAACTCACAATAAAAAATACAGGCAGATTTTTAAAAACCAGCTTACTGCAATTACACTGCAAGCTGTCACCCATGACTGATGTGGGTGTGCAGAAGTTACTGCCTTTTAAAGGGCAATTTGGGTCAGAAGGAGAAACACAAGGAGGTGGAACTTGGGGTTCAAACAGTTTAGCTGGATTTCTGAGTTCTAGATGCTATTTTGAGTGATGGTATTTCACTGAATTTTATATACTGTAGATAGATAGATAGATAGATAGATAGATAGATAGATAGATAGATAG
>JAHTLZ010000008.1:15849340-15859731 GCA_023846285.1 Phrynocephalus versicolor | reverse complement strand
TAGATAGATAGATAGATAGATAGATAGATAGATAGATAGATAGATAGGGGGCTGCAACAGGTCTCCTAAATGGAATATAGGAGAGAAGGGAAGAGAAAGGGAAGGAGGTATTAACTGCCATGAAAGGTATCTGAACTCTACTCTATAGCCTTCTTATTTTCAAGCAATCTGTTTGTGTCCCTGAGGACTAGCCACTTGTGGGTCTTAAGAGTTTCCCATTTAAAGTGGAAGCTTCTCAGGTGACCAACAGCCCAACTAGTTTTCAGTTCTGAAGCTTCTCATTTTCAGTTCTGAAAAAAATAAGAAGTTTCCATAGGAAGTGTGTGGTTGTTGGGGTGAAGTTGTTGTTTCCCCCACTGTGGGTCCTGTCAAGAAGTAGCGACGTGATCTGGATCTCCTGCCCCTTGACGTGCCAGCTCGTGGGTAGTTTCACTCTCAGCATGCAGCCACCGAACCGTGCCAGCGCACCCAGCCCTGCCTTCCCTTTGGGGCAAAGCTCCAGATGCTACAAAACCAGGCCGAGGATGCTCCACCCGCCGGAGCTGCTGATGAAGCAGGAAATGGTTAGATAATAAGCAACCAACGGTGCACATTCCACACACACACACCTCGTAAGACTGCAGCTGCCACCCAGCCATGCCTCCACCTCCACCTTGAGATTAGCAAGCGCTTGGCCTCCACAGATGGCAGCAATTGCAAAGAGGGACCCACTCAGCCCATGGTTTTTCATGGAGGCTGAGGTCTCTAGACCAAGCATGTGCCACAGGCAACTGCCCAAATACCCAGAAGTGGGAGGAAGGGCAGGTGGGGAGGTTGTGGGGGCCAAGTTCCGCTGTTATTATCATTTTTAAAAGCGTATTTTTACCCCGCCTTTCTCCTTGGAAAAGGACCCAAGGCGACTTAACAGTAATGAGGGATAATATACAGTCCAGTACAATTAAGACATGTTCAAGTATTTGAGAACACGGAATTGAGGGACATCTTATAGCATTTATAGACAACATTACATTAAAGCTACGAGGTTATAAGTAGTTATAAACACAAAGTCTATGTGAACATATAAAAGATACATAATGGTAGTCCATCATTCAGGGAAAGCTTGCCTGAAGAGAAAAGTCTTTGCCTGTTTCTAGAAGGACAACAGAGATGAGGCAGCCCTGGCCTCTAGTGGGAGGGAGTTCCAGAGTCTGGGTGCAGCAGCCGAGAAGGACATTTGATGGGTTCCCACGAGACATACCTGTGAGGGTGGTGAGATGGAGAGAAAGGCCTCTCCTGATGACCTTAGTGCCCGAACCGGCTCATACTGTGAGGTTCAATCTTTGAGGTAGATAGGACCCAGGTCGTACAGTGTTTTTCTGGTCAAGGTCAGTGCCTTGAATTGTGCGTGATAGCTGATTGGCAGCCAGTGGAGCTGTTTGATTGGCAGTGGGGTTCTCTAGAAGGGGATACTTCCCAACCCAACCTGGAGAGGCCAAGGATGATGGAAGCCATTGGTTGCAAAGCACATACTTTATGACAAAATGATTTCCCTTATTTCAGGTGACAGGCCCCTTACTCAATGGACACTGCCACTGGGGGCCAGAAGCCGTCTTACCCGCTTCCTTCGCCAACATGGAAATAAACTTGTGTTGGCTCGCTGTTTTTTAAGTGCTTTTGTCAGCCTCTGGATTAATTAGTACCTGTCCCATCTTCCTGCATATTCTGGGTGGGGTTTCCTGGGAACCTGAGAAGCCTCCCGTTCATAATCAGAATCCACCCCAGCTGGTTCCAGTGTGGATGTGCAGGGACATACATATAAGTCAGAGGCTTTTTTTGTGGTGGCTCTTGTGGATACCAGGTTTAATTAAAAGGTCCAAAAACCTCTCCTTATGGGCCTATTCATGCTTGATTTTAAGAAATCCTTGGACAGCCATAACGGCGTACATCTTTGTTTGGGTGGATGGGTGGGGCTTGCACCGACAGTTTAAATGAGGGAGACAACTAATTAACTTTCCAAATAAATAAAACTACCTTGCGGACAAAGTCAGCCCATCTAGATTAATGGTTGTCCTTTTGGCCCTAACACCAAATTGTATGCCATCATTGTCCTGTGAAGAATTTGGGGCTACTTGGCTTACAAATGTCTTGACTCAATAGAAGTATTATCCAATGAAAACCTTTATAGGTAACTACAGTAGGACCCCCTGTATCCACATATTCATTATCCACTGATTCAGTTATCCACGGTTGGCAGAAGAAAAAAAATTAAATAATTCAGCAGCAACAAAGCAAGCTATTGTCATAAACAGCAGCTGTAAAGCAAGCAATTACTGTATCACAAATAACACCTGTAAAGCGAGCTACTGTCACAAACAGCAGCCATAAAGCAAGCTACTGTCTCAAAACAGCGGTCATAAAGCAAGCTACTGTCAGGAAACAGCAGTTTGGAGATGGGTGGGCAGGCGTTCTCTCTCATCCACGGTTTTAATTATCCACGGGAAGGCCTGGAACCAATCCCCAGCGGATACCGGGGTCCTACTGTACTACCAATTCCTCCAAAGTAACAGCTAACTTTTGCATTGTGTCATTTCTTACACCTTCAAAGAAAAGAAGCTGGGTGGATCTTGCAATCCATGTATTTTTGAAGTGGCAAACATTTTTTCTCTCTGTTTTCTTTTGCACACTGAGGGTGTGAAACAAAGGAATTTGGCTAGAAATTTGGATACTGTCGTAACATTTCCAAAAGGAAGAGCGTTGAAAAGGGACACAAGTCCCCTGCAGTTGTTCTTTATTTCCAGTAGAGGGCAGCCCCACATATGAAAAAGGAAAAGGAAAAGGGAAGTTATGTATGGCAACTGGACGCAAGTGGAGCCACGCATATTCTTATTATTAATATGGAATAACATGGGAGGACAGGTCACCATCACCAACCACCTATGGATGGCTCAGGCTGGTAAAGTATTTCATTTTCCAATGGGTTTTAACACCTTCCACGAGATGCACTGTTTGTTTGTTAGGTTTCTAGTGAAATGCCATTCAGAGCAGTTTACATACTTAAGCAGAACATGAAACAACTAAAAGAGTGAAAGAATGAATCCATAATGCCACAAACTAAACAGAAACAGAAACAGTAAAGGTGACCCAGTGCTGCCACCTGGTGACATAAATGAACCAAAAACTATATGTGTTTGTGTGTTTGTGTCATTACAGTCGTGACCGACTCTTTGTGACTCCATGTCCATGGAGTTTTCTTGCCAGAAATACTGGAGTGGCTTGCCAGTTCCTGCTCCAGGCGCCTACAGCACCTGGTATTCCCTGGTGGTCTCCCATCCAAGTACTAACCAGGGCTGACCCTGCTTAGCTTCCAAAATCAGGTGAGATTGGATGTGCTTAGGGCATCTAGGCAGCTATCAAAAACGATATAAACCATAATAAAAATAATGAATAAAAGCAATAGCATACAGTTCTCAAAAATCAGCTTAGGCCTCCTTAAACTTTTATTTTGGTGTGATCTTTTAATATATGCACACCTCCTTGCATATATAATCTCTCTCTCTCTCTCTCTCTCTCTCTCTCTCTCTCTCTCTCTCTCTCTCTGTGTGTGTGTGTGTGTGTGTGTGTGTGTGTACACTGGTGAAAGGGTTTCAAAATACTAATTGCATTTTTAACACCACCAATTAACAGTTAAAGTGGTGTCCCATGCAAAATATAGCTGGCTGGGTCATCTCAGAGAGAATCAGTAAGGAAGGCCAGACCTGAAACATTGTCCCATGTTTTGGTAATATCTAAAACATACTGTTTTATGTAGGGCTGCCTTTGACGCTGGTATGGAAACTTCAAAATATAGTAGACAGGCAGATTACAAATATCAACACATCTGGACACATCACTCCAGTTCTGGCATCCTCCACTGGCTTCATATTTCTTTTCATGCTCATTTCAAGGTCCTGAACCGTTAGGTCTCTCCTCACTGCTGGTTGAAAGGTAACACCATAGAAGGCCAAGAAAGGCATCAATAGAAATTGAGGGTTTTCTATTGTGGCCCTTCATTTATGGACTAAATCAGTGTTGGAGAACCTATGGCACAGGTGCCAAAGGTGGCACTCGGAGCCCTTTCTGTGGGCACCTGACATCGCCCCTTCTCAGCCACCTGCATTCAGGTTAAATTGCTGTATGGGCACTTTGCAAAAAATTTGTGGGTTCTGAATCGCAGTTTGGGCACTCGGTCTCTACAAGGTTCGCCATCACTGGACTAAATTATCTCTTAGGTTCGCCAGGGACCCAACCATTTTTAAAAAAGAAAGAAATTTCTAAAAATTGAGCTATTTAAAGTTGCCTTTTATTAATGTCTTCCTTTTTCATGACTGGTGTTTTAAATCTGGTTTTATATTGGCTTCAGTAAGCTGCATTTTATTGTGTTAAATTGCTTTGCTCTGTGTTGTATTGTTTACTTGCACCTTGACTGTTTTGAATGTACTGGGTTATCTGCATTTTTGTACAGGCTGTTAACTTTCCAGAGAGTGCACATTGCTCTACTGGGTGGTACCTATAGGTTAAATAAATAAATAAATTTGAAGAGCCTTAGCTTTCAATTTAAATATTTGCTGAACCAGAAAGCCAATTAGGTGGCCCTGGGCTAGTTACCTTTGCTTGGTCCAAATCAGCCATTCTGAACATTGCCCCCTCCCAGCAAGCAGGGTACTCATTTTACTGACCTTGGAAGGATGGAAGGCTGAGTCAACCATGAGCCTGCTACCTGGGATTGAACCCCAGGTCGTGAGCACAGTTTTACCTGCAATACAGGCATTGAACCACTGCACCACAAAGCAGGGTTGATATGCCTGTTTTATTTGATAGAAGAATTTGCATCGGCTGTCTAACGGTCAGCAGTTAAGAGCCTCCATGTTAAATCTGCCCCAACTAGTTGCAATTCCAGAGGCAAAAGAAGATTTCATTTCCAAATGGACATAACATTTCAACCTCTATAAAATAGACATAAACAAGAATATAGGTCAGACTTCCCCAACCTGATGCCCTCCAGATGTGGTGGTGGGAGTCAACTTCCATCATCCCCAGCCAGCATCCTCAAGCATCTTCCCCAACCTGAGTGTCCTTCCCTTCTCACCTTTGAGGCTGATTTCCGTGTCCTGCTGGGATTCGGGGACTCTGCTGAAGAAGGCTCCAGAGGCCCAGAACTCGCATCCTCCAGACCTGCCCTGTGGTGGAATAATGATTATTGGAAGAGGTATTAGAACCAGAAGTGAGGCAAGTAGAAATGACAAGGACCAAATGTTCTTTGGGGAACAGAGGAAGAGCACAAAAATATAACTCGTCTTCTTTGGAACCTTGTTCTGGAAAAAGCACTTTGCTGAAACCATCATAAGAATATAAGAACATAAGAGCCCCACTAGGCCAAGCCAAGGCCCCATCCAGTCCGGTTTCCTGTATCTCACAGTGGGCCCACCAGATACCTCTGGGAGCACATGAGACAACTAGATACCTGTCTCCTGGTTTGTAACTCAAAATGGACTTTTCCCTCCAGAAATCTGTCCAATTCCCCCTTTTAAAGGCATTTAGGCCAGAGGCCATCACCACATCCTGTGGCTGGGAGTTCCTCAGACTAACCACACGGCGGGTAAAGAAATATTTTATTTTGTCTGTTTTCACTCTCCCATTCACGCCAAAACTTTCATCCACAGTTGAAGGCAGATAACATGTGGGCCACACACTTATCTACCGTCTGAAAATATTAAAAATAATAAAATAAAACTGTATTTCTAAATAGGAAGTTACCAGAACTGGCCATTAGATATGGACATCGTACTGTTTATGGTTTAACTTTAAGGGTATGGAATTGCATTTTCACAGGATAGTTTCTATTTATTGTTCTCTCCCTCTGTCTGTCTGTCTGTCTGTCTGTCTCTGTCTCTGTCTCTGTCTCTGTCTCTCTCTCTCTCTCTGTCTCTCTCTCTCACTCTCTCTCCCCCCATTTGTTCTCTCCGCGTTATGGACTGTAGGCTCCATGAGTTAGGGATCTTTCGCTTAATATGCTATCCTGTGCTGCAGTGATCAGCAATCTAAGGCTCCTGAATCCACCCCTTCCCCTCAAATCCTAAGCCACTTTTTAAAATTATAGTGCTAAGTATCTAGAAAACTTCAAATGTGGGGGAGCCAGCGTACAAATGTGGCCAAGAACTAAATCAAATGAATTCCAGTTCTAGCATTTTATGCCCTTTATTCTTGGTGTGAAGTTAAGCACCTGAAGGAACACCATACAAGAGGCAACGGGGACTCGGAGAGGGTTTGCACTGAAGGAGGAAGCAAAGCAATGAAAAGAAAAGAAAGTCCAGGCAGGGTCAAAAAAAAAAACAGAATCTGATACTAATTGTTCATTGAAAGTTGATCCCTGCTGGACTCCCCGGGGTGAGTCATCTGCCGCCCGTTTCCTGATGCAGCTCCAGTTAAAAGGCAAACAGAACGGCTTATGCCCTGTCAGAGATGGCACCTATACGCCACGTTCCAGAGTGGGGGGCAGGGCAGAGCAAATAAAAGGAATAAATGTTTGCTACACCATCTGTGACACGGTCTTCGTTAGAGGTTGTCACTTGCACCTACCATTGGCCAGCCAATTGCTGCACACCGTTGGGTGTCTGCTGGTGCATTTGAGTGTCTGTATCTACCCACTGTTCACTGGAAGGACAGATTTTGAAGCTGAGGCTCCAGTACTTTGGCCACCTCATGAGGAGAGAGGACTCCTTGGAAAAGTCCCTGATGTTGGGAAAGATGGAAGGCAAAAGGAACAGAGGACAGCAGAGAATGAAGTGGTTGGAAGGTGTCATCAGTGCAACCAATATGGATTTGACCAAACTCCGGGAGGCAGTGGAAGATAGGAAGGCCTGGCGACTCGAGCTCTGGTCCATGGGGTCACGAAGAGTCGGACACAACTGAATGACTGAAAAACAACAAAAGTCTACCCACCGAAGAGCAGGAGGAGTTGCTGGCCTTCGTTGAATTGTGAGCTGGCGAAGAACAGTGGTGGGACCAGCATTTTTGGACTTCTGCTGGAGAGACTGAGGTTGTACGAGAGAGGATGGAACACAACACAGAAGTTGAAGATTTCATCCTTGCCAAGAACGGGTCGTTCGTAATGTGAATGGGTCTTAGTGAGGATTCAAGGACAAACCACCCCAAACGTTTTCCATTAAATAGGGCCTGTTTGTAACAACACGCACACTGCTCTACCAGCCTAAACATTCTTGGTCGCCTCTGTTTTTGGAAGTGCAGCAGAAATGGAACCTGTTAGCTCCTGTCTGAGAGAGAATCCACAGCAGGAAATGCTAAAGAGCTCATAAGTCTAAGCAGGAATCATGCCTGAGATGGTACAAAGTCAAAGTCAACTGTATTGGCCAAAATCTACAGTGGTACCTTCTATAAAGGAATTAATTCATTCCGAATGAAATTATGTTAAGTAAATTTTCCTTTACACAAATTTCCCATAGGAATGCATTGAAAACAGAGTAATATCTAATCCTGACCATTTTTATGTTCTACGCATTCACCCCATAGGCGATCCTGCTAAGCAAATTTTCCCCATCTCCAGAATGTTTTATGTTGTACAGATTTTATGTTATACAAACGGTTGTTATACAAGGGTCCACTGTACTACTATGAGGCCTCAGAGGGAACCCAGAAGGTTGCCCGGGAGCGGCAGATCATGCCACTAACCTTGCTAATCAAGACATCCCAGCACTTAGATCTGGCAAGATCCGTCTCTACTACTACGCTGCTTATTCCAATCATGCTAGCATGCAGCACAGGGTTAATTAAGAAATGAGACATAACATCACAAACATAACAGGAGCAAATAATAGGAAATATATAGCATAGTTTTAAAATGTAGGGAGGGGGAAGACCCAGAAACAATATTTTAACATGGATTGTCGGAACTGGCCATGTGCAATATTTTCAGACCACGAATTTGGGTCTTGCTATATGCATGAAATTGACCTGTGATATGTGCGCATAATTATGTGCAAAGCTTGGACACACCGGTAGTTATAAATCACTTGGATGTAATTATAAATCTCTGGCTATATGTAATTTGTTCCTTCTTGCAGAAACCAAGGCACAACTAAATTGCACAGTGATGCTAGCGTGATGAGGGATAGCTGCTCACATTTCAAGGTGCATCTGTCAATTTGGGTTTACTTTCCCGGCGATGGGGGTGTGGCCGCACTCCCTGTAGGAAGCAGAATGTCAAATGGTTTAAATCTCCAATCATGGCATGTCTTGTGCTCGGTTCTAGAAATGATAAGGAGGCAGAGTAGTGACCATTGTAGGAGACCAGCTTGGGATATTTAGCTGTTTTAAAAGAATAACTAACAAGTCACGTTTTGCAGCTTCAAATAACTGGAGAAACAAAGAGTTGCTTGCAGAAATGTCTGTTTTAATAAATATAAGGTACAGGGTTTTAACTTTTTACAAGTGTTCTGCATTGCTGCTTCATACTGTCTTTAAAAACTATTTTAAATCATCTAGTATGGTTTCGGTGCTTGCTCATGCCCATAAAATGCGGGATGCATGATAAAATATAAATATTTTAAGAAATTGATGCAAAATTAATAAAACAGTTGAAGTTAGAAAGCAACTAGCTGTTTTTCAGTATTGGAAAAATGACAGCAACTAATAGAGTAAACAAATAATTTCTCAAGGCCTGGATTTAGAAAAAGGGGGGGGGGGGGCTTAAACTGCTTTAGGAATATCTCAATGAATGCACAAAAAAGACATATACCAAGTTCAAACTATCCAGCCATTGATGCACATTCCTATTACAGCCACCACAATGTGGATTTTGCTGTCTGCTTCTATAATGATAATTAGCTTTGCAAGAAAGATCAGAGCTCCATTGCATGCCCCTGGAGTTGAGATTTCTCCTTGTTTGTAAACTGGCAAAGGTCTGCTCTTTAGTGGAACAGGGAATAGTATAACAGCTGAATCAGTTCAGGAGCGCCAGTATTTTTCTGTGTATAAGACTATATTTGTGTCTAAAAATGTTAGATTAAAAATTGAGGGTCTTCCTATATATGGAGGTAAACCGAGCAGAAGGTAAACTCAAGGCAGTATATGTGGATCTCTTCTACACCCCTTGTTCTCTTTAGAATGGGGGTGGAGAAACTCCAGCCCTCCAGATGTTTTGGACTCCAACCCCCAGAATTCCAAGCCTATGTTGCCAATAATAAAGGCCTGTGGGAGTTGTGGTCCATAACATCTGGAGGGCCCGATGTTCCCCAACCCTGTGAGGATGGTAAAGCTGAAAGAGACTGGCTGGTTCCAGCCAACCAGTTGGATGGGGATCTAGAACCTGGATCTTCCAAGTCCCCATCTAACAACCTCAGGAACACAACGGGTGCACCATTAATGTTTAAGACGACGAAAAGGTAACATATAGCAAGAACACTGACTCATCAAGTGTAGTATTTCTGATCTTGTCTGGTGGCAGCTCTTCAGTTCACGAGGGAGTGAACCTGGGGACCTTTTTTGGCTCCACCAAGCAAAGATTATGGTTGGCACCTCAGTAATGCTGAAGTTGGCACTGGCCAAATTTCTTTGGGGAGACTGTCTCAATGGCCATACAGGAGAAGACCTTAGGGCTATCCAGCTCAGAATTCTGTTTCCAAGAGAGATGAACCCAATACATCCAAAATGACTGGCAGATCCAATAGCATTTCATAATTAACATTTTTAAATGGGTTAGTAATAGAGTGTTAGGCTACGGCAGTGGTGGCAAACCTTTGGCACTCCAGATGTTTTAGACCACAACTCCCATAGTCCTTTGTCACTGGCAATACAGGTTTGAAATTCTGGGAGTTGTGGTCCAAAACATCCAGAGTGCCAAAGGTTCACCACCACTGGGCTAGGGTATGGAAATGCAGGTTCAAATTTCCATTTATTGGGTGTGAAACCCATTGGCTGAGTTTTGCTTTGCCACACCGTGGAAAAGCTACTTTTCTGGAGATCATCTGCCAGAGCCAGCCCAGCCAGCATGGATAGGGAGATCTTTTAGGAGCTGTCGTGCAAAAAAAAAACAAATAGAAAGAAAGAAAGAAAGAAAGAAAGAAAGAAAGAAAGAAAGAAAGAAAGAAAGAAAGAAAGAAAGAAAGAAAGAAAGAAAGAAAGAAAGAAAGAAAGAAAGAGCCTTAGAATGACAAGCTGATTTCCATTTGCCATCCAAGTTTCACTTCATTTTTGGGATATCCAGGTTTTAATGGCTCTTAGTTCTCTATGTTTTGTGGATGATATGGGGTCGGGGTGATTTGATTGTAACGAGCCACCCCAAGTAGTGCTTCAGCACCAGATGGGTGGGATATGAATGAATGAATGAATGAATGAATGAATGAATGAATGAATGAATG
>JAHTLZ010000008.1:15815973-15836240 GCA_023846285.1 Phrynocephalus versicolor | reverse complement strand
TGGATGATGATTTCCTGAAGAAGATTCCTGACAAAAACAGACACACCACAGTTTCCCAGGCATGACTGTGTGTTTCTGAAAGTGATAGCCTGGGACAGAATAGGGATCATGTTTGGAAGGGGTGGGGGGTACTGCCCACCAACAGTCTCCCTTCCTAAGCTACCAGAGCTGTTCTCAGGAGTGATGGTGGAATCCAGTCAGCTTGTTGTGTTGGGGGATTATTTATGTATTTAATTTATTTTGTGTATATTTTCACCTCACCTTTCTCCTTGGAAAAGGACCCAAGGTGGCTTACAGTAATGAGAGACAATATGCAGTCCAGTACAATTAAGACATACTTACGTATTGAGAACAGAGAATTGTGGGGCATCTTACAGCATTAAAAGACTACATTCAAGCTATAAGAGAATGTGAGCAGTTAAAGAGAGAGTTAAAAATTCCATGTAATCATGCACGGTAGACCATCCAAAAATTATGAGGGATGGAAACTAACATTGAAAACACAGTGTCAATGCAATCACACAAGGGGAGGTATAAACACAAAGTTATAAGTGGTTATAAACACACCATCTGTGTAGTCATGTAGGGTAGAGTCATATAAAAGACACATAATAGGTAGTCCATCATTCATGGAAAGCTTGCCTGAAGAGTTTGCCTGTTTCTGGAAAGACATCAGAGATGGGGCAGTCCTGGCCTCCAGTCGGGGGGAGTTCCAGAGTCTGGGCGCAGCAGTCGAGAAGGCCCTTTCATGGGTTCCTATGAGACGTACCTGTGGTGGTGGTGGGACAGAGAGAAAGGCCTCCCCTGATGACCTTAACACCCAAGTTGGTACATGCTGTGAGATTTGATCTTTGAGGTAGCTAGGACCCAGGAATTCAACATCCATCCAGAGGCAACTTTGTAAGGAGTGCTTCAGAACTTCATATCCATGAAGCCCGTGGGTCTGTTCCAAATGGTATTTGCCCCCAAACATGAGGCAGGGCACACCTTGGACCTGGTTTTCTGTACCAGGACAGATGGTGGTGATCTGGGCATGTGGGAACCCTCTTCAATTCCATTGTCATGGGCAAATCTTTATCTGGTGGGGTTTCGACTCACTGGAGTCCTTGTTGATCTCTGGAATGAGGAAATGCCCAGGGCTATTGACACAATTGCACAGAGTCGCCTGGCAGAGTTATTTCGAGTAGTCAAGAACCTATAACATCAGGAATAGAATGCAGGAACAGAATGCAGAAGGCTGTGAAGAATTTGTATGCTTCTGGGGTATGCAAATGACACCCAACTCTAGATCTCCTTTCCACTGAAGGCCAAGAATGCTGTTTTTGGCTCTAGATCAGAGTCTGGTGTGAGTAATGGACTGGAAGAGAGTGAATGAACTGAAACTTAATCCAGACAAGACAGAGGTGTTTTTCACCAATCAAAAGGTAAATTGAGGAATAGGGTGTGGTTACGCGCTATTCCTCAATTTACCTTTTGAAAACAAAGGTGCACAGTTTTGGGGGGGTCCCCTAACTGTTAGAGCCATGCAACAATGGAACCAGTGATCTTGGGAGGAGGCATTCAAGAGAAAAATTAGACATCCTTCTGTCATATATAGAGTGGTACCTCGGATAACAAATTTAATCCGTTCCCGAATGCATGCTCTTAAGTCAAACTAAGTTTAAAAAATTGAAAATAATAAAAAAAAATGTAAGTCGAGTAGACCATATCTAAAATGTGTAAGGCGGCCGTTAAAATGGCAACAGTTTTCTGCTCATAAGTTGAATTGCTCTTAAGTCGAGCTGCTCTTAAGTTGGGGTACCACTGTAGTTTGATTTGGATTTGATATATTTTGATTCGGATTTCTGCATTTACCAAGGGGCTGAATGTGATGGCTTCAGAGGCCCCTGCTAACTTCATTATTCTGTGATTATATGGAGGATGAGCTTCTGAGTTTGTGCTGATGTGCCGGCATATACCTCCCTCAGATTCTGAGAGTCATCGTCCAACAAGGTATTATTTCCAAACTCTGAGGCCAAAAAAATGGAACCCTTCTACCACCCAGGTAGACCATTTGTCTTAAACTCCTGTGGCTTACCGCTTGGCAAAAACTGCTCTTGTGTTGATTTTTTGTGGGACAGAAACCCATCCTTCCAAATTTCTCAAGGAGAGGAAACAGCAGGCAAGGAGATGGAGAAGGAAGCTGCAGAAGCTGCATTCAAGGAAACCTAAGCAGCTAATAAAGAGACACAGGCAGCATGGAAAAAAAAAGCAAAGAGCAGCTTTCTGAGCCCAAAAGGGAAGGTATAAAAAGTATGAAAGGTGTAAAATCCAGCAGGGAGAGAAAATGAAGGCGGTCTGTGGACTGGAGTGAGGGCTCTCTAGACTGCTTTCTTGGGCTATCCATGGCACGCTTGTAAGGAGCCCCCTTCCCTGCTTTTCCTTTACCTTGAAGTCCTACCATAGGTAACCAACCCTCCTGAGGCCCTTAGGTGTGTGTGTGGGGGGGGTGGTTCTACTTTGGGTGGCCAAAATGCTTGGTTGGCCTTGAAATTATTTGCCACGAAGAGGGGAAAGGCAGCATACTCTGCTTCAGAGAACAAAGAACTATGGGATAACCCTGGATTTGTCAAGATGAATTTGGGTGAAACAGGTGAAATGTTGTGTTAATTAATTTAACTGAACCAGTTGGAGCTATGGAGTCTTCAAAAAGTTGGTAGAGTAGTCTATCCTGGTCAGTATTATAATATAATCTGAGCCAGAATTTAATAGCTCTAAGCCATGCCCTTGTCCCTATCAGAGGTTGTCCTACTTCTAAGCCTAGTACTGCATAAGAAACACATCTGGGTGTGCCTAAGACTTTCCAGTAAAAAGCAGGCTTGCGCACTGGGTGGTGTGGAATCACTCTCCCATGTGGTTCTGTACTGTCCATTTTATGTTCCTTTTGGTAAAAAAAACAAAACCTCCTTGATCCACTCCTTCTGAAGAAGAGGCTTTGTTCAGACACTGACCATTTGAGGTTTCTTCTGTTTTCAAGAGAATCTATTGTGATAGAAAATGTGGCAACTTTTTAAGCTCATTTGGTCAGGACCTGCAGGAAGAGATGCACTGAGCTGCTACTTTTGTAATGCAATTATTTTTAAAGTTGTATTAGTTTTGTAATTACCTTTTAAATCTATACTGAAACTGTGATGTTTACTCTTTCTGTATGCCAATAAAGGCTGATTGATTGATTGTGTCAAGTGAATAGAGAGACACTCTTCTGCCTCTCACAAAATACCAAAACTAGGGGACATCCACTCAAACTGTGGGTTGGGAGAGTGAGAACAGACAAAAGAAAATATTTTTTTACCCTGCGTGTTGTCAGTCTGTGGAACTCCCTGCCACAAGAGGCATCTGGCCTGGATGTCTTCAAAAGGGGATTGGACAGATTCCTGGAGGAGAAGTCCATCACAGGTTACAAACCATGATGGAGATGTGTAATCTCCAGGCTTAAAATCAGGGTACTTCAAGGGCCAGATGCAGGGATGTAGTATCAGGAGACAGATATCTAGACTTGTGCACTCCCAGGCGCATTTGTTGGGGCCACTGTGTGATATAGGAAGCTGGACTCGATGGGCCTTTGGCCTGATCCAGCATGGCTCTTCTTATGTATGTATGTATGTATGTATGTATGTATGTATGTATGTATGTATGTATGTATGTATGTATGTATGTATGTATGTATGTATGTATGTATGTATGTGTTTCCCCCCCTTATTTTTGTTTTTAAACTCACTGTCCATTTGGGCAGGGTGACTGTGATCTGGGCTTTTCCCAGCCATATCCACCTGGATAGTTGTTTTCCAAACTTTTAATTTCCCCAAGATGTTCCTGAGAAGGAGGAGCAAGAGCGGAACAGGGAGCCTGAGGTATGTGCACAGGTTGCAATGGTTTGTGGCTGTTGAATGTGTCGAGAAGTCTGGGCTTTCTCATTTTGGGAACTGTGCCTCCCCCCTCCCCTGCATTGAGCTAGTCCAAATAGTGCTACAGCTCTTGAATGGGTGGCAGATATAAGATTACCCGTTATTTCTGGTCTGTCATTCATTTCTCCCTCTGGAGGGGGAGGGACCTACTTTTGCAAAAGAATGCATTTTTCCCCATGTAGGATCTGATTTATTCCTTAATGGGAGTGCAGAATTCATTAGGGAAAGTGAGTGTCAGGAGACTGCTAATGAGAGATGGAGCATTTCACCTCTAGGTCACAAGTTCACACTGTGCCAAGGTCAGAAGTCGCAAGCGACCTGCTGGCTGTGGCATAACGAGTCCAGGAACTCGCCAAGGGTCTCCGTGAAGGAGGCTGGAAAGCCATCATTACAATTGCCTTTAATTGTGTCCCTTGGTGGTGGTAGCGGCAACTGTAAGGCCAATGAGCGAATTAAGCTGGCAGCAAGCTTTGCTGCCCTGCTGCCCACCTTGAAAAAAGGTAGATTTACCCCTTTAGCGGGGGAGTTGCCTTAAACATGGCATAAAAGAAGTGGGCCCTTCTGTCTATTATTTATTTATGTGCCACATTTATGTCCCACCTTTCCTCCAATCAGCACAAAGCGGCTCTCCTCATCTCTACATTATCTTCATGGCATCTTTATGAACTAGACAAACGTTCGCTTTCTCTAAAACTCATTTCATGTCATTGCTGCTTTCTGCCAGCAAAATGTCTGCATCGGCATATCATAAATGAATGATGTTCCTACCACCAGTTTTCGCCCTCCCTTCTACTAAAGCTAGACCAGCTTGCAGTACAATATGATCTGTGTATGGAATGAAGAGATAAAAGAATAAAATACACCGTTGTTTGACACTTTTGCCTATAGGAAACCATTCTCTTTATCTATATTCTGTCCTAATGGTAGCTTCTTTTCTGCTATATAAGTTATGCATCAGTACAAGCAAGTGCTGAGGCAGAGCCCTTCCTTTCAGAACAGCCCACATTTTATCACAATCTACATAGACAGATGCTTTGCTGTAAGCTACAAGCATGCACTGAATTTCTTCTAAAATTCTTCAGCACACAGCAGTAGACGGTAAATGTTTCAAGTTGGTCTTAAGTGCCTCTTTCCCCTTCAAAATCTGGCTTAAATATTGGGATTGCTCTCTCTATAGAAGGCAAAAGCTTTTGATGCAACACCTTGAGCATTGCTTTGGTTGCATGGGAAACTAGACCAATGGGCCTGTAGTTGTTGAACTCCTTGGTATCTTCTTTCTTGGGGACTGGAATGCATATTGAACATTTCCAGTCTGTGGGTCATTGGCATATTCTTAAGATTTTAAGAGATATAGTCTCTGTGACCTGAAACAGTTCTATCCGTATCCCATCACCCCCAGTGATTTTTTTCTTCCTAGTGCTTTCAGAGCAGCTTTCACTTCATTTTCTAGAATTACAGTTTCTTCATCATAGGATGCCTTCTCAAAGAGGTCTAACTTCTTAAAGGTGGGGACTAGACACAGCTCAACTAAGAACCAATTCCAAAAGGGCTGATGCCACAACCTAGAAGGTCAGGCAATAATCTGGAAGCTATTTTGACAGCTTGGATGAGTGCATGCACTGTAAGAAGGTGCCCCAGCAGACGCAGGAATCAGGCCACCTTTCATGCTGGGAGAGTCAGCACAGGGCTTTTCTCTAAAACTGTGGGAGAACTGAACTGAAGTGGGAACTGTGGGGGCCAAGTTGCTCCTTACTTGTGAAGGGTCATCAGAGGGCACTGGTAGAGCCCCTCACCCAGGGAAGCAGGAAGAAAGAGGTGGGAGGCAGCACATGCTAGGCACCCATCTCAAGAAAAACTTCCAGGTCACCCTGGACGAGCTCGAAGAGGTGTAGAGAAAAGCCTTCTGCAAAATTTAAAATGCCTGGCTGACCAGCTGTTTCCTCTGGTGGAGAGCACTGGTTTCCATATGTTCGGGCCAGAACTGGCAACCCATTACCAAATGCTGGTATAGCTCTTAACCACAGGGTGGTGCCAGGTTTATATTGGGGTGTCAGGCAACTGGTGCAGCAGCAGTTGGACACAGCACAGGTGGTACATTTTACATGTGACATCTGGAGCAGCCAATGTGCAAAACCTGCCTCTCTCTCCCTGACAGGACACTACAGTAATGGGATATGGAAGCATCAGGCATAGAGCAACAGACAAGGGCAGGATACTTTATTTACTATTGTTTACTAATGGATGTACCACTTTTTTCTTTTGCTCCCTCTCTCTCTCCCCCCCCCCACCCAACATATTATTCATATGCAGTACATAACTGGAATGTCAAGTCAGACCATCCAAAACATGTCATCCACATCTCATGAAAATCCATCCAGATATTTATGGGAAACTATGTGGGGTACCCACGAGACCTCCTAACATTATTTTAATGTATGCTACATAGCCCGTTCTATACAGACTATTCCAAATGTACTCTGTAAAGTTGGTTAAAGTCTGTTCAGTTATTTTTGTGTAATACAGAAATAAATGAACAAAGAAACTTAATTTCATTTACATAGATTTATTTATTAGATTATTTATTAGATATACTGTATATCCCATGTTCTTCCAAATTGGACTAAAATGCTGAGAGTAATATTAAGGGGGAAAAGAATGCAATAAAACATAAAGCCAGGTTCTGCAAGAATAGAGCAAAGCTGAGAACTCAATTTAAAGCTACAGTATTTAAAAAGCAAGTCATTAAGAAAATACAGTGAAATATTGTTAAAAAAAACCCATGTATGTATATAACTAGTTTTCTCTTCTTAAATTGCATGGCTTCTCTTGAGAAAAAGAAAATTATTTGGTGGGGGGGAAATTGTACAAGAAAAATCTATTTTGAATCTGAAAAATGGCTCTGAAAAGTGCTCTGGTGATACTTACAAGATGAAATTGTAATCTGCAGACATTCAAAGTACTGTAATTTTTGTTCCAAGAATGCATGTGACAAGGCTGAGCCCTGGCATTAAACATAGTTGGCTCTGTGGTGCTCTGAATCTGAAGTGTGAGACCTCTATGCTTAATGCGCTGGTGAGAGTGCAAATTCAGTCTGGCTCCTGCCCATTCTCTCACTTTATTAGCCAAAAGAAAGGGAAACAACATGCTGCTCCCATGACTATGCATTGGATTAGATGACCTGCAGCATCCCTTACCATGTATGTCACTCCTCTACAGAGAATGCCAGCTGTATCCAAGGTCTAGCTCAGAGGGTTGGAGTGCTCAGCCATGGAACAGGAAGGCTGAGAATTTGTCACTACTACTACTACTACTACTACTACTACTACTACTACTACTACTACTACTACTACTACTACTAATTATTATTATTATTATTATTATTATTATTATTATTATTATTATTATTATTATTATTATTATTATTATTATTATTATTATCATCATCATCATCATTATCATCATCATTATCATCATCATTATCATCATCATTATCATTGCACTCCACACCTTGATGAGAGGCCAGCCCAATTTCCCTGGTGCTTGTGTAGCTGACAAGGCCAGTAGATCACTCCTAAGCACTTGAAAAGTGGGAAACAGAAAGAAAAGTCTTCATGAGTCAGAAACGGACAGGAGAGCACTGCTTGTTCAGCCAACAAGCAGCCTGGCACTCCGCCAGTCTGCTGGAACTGGGCCCCAGCATAGGATGCTGTCTTGACCCCATGGCGGGTGGGGTGGGTGGGTGGCCCTTCCTGGCCAGAACCTGCCATTTCCACGGCTTGAACAGCCTTTCGGAAAAGCATGTTTAAGCAGAAAGGTGTTGGGACGCTCGCCGCCTGGCCGTGGATGTGGTTGCGGTTCCAAGGGTGGTAGTATCGATGCTCTCTCTGTTCGTCCTCCCCAACGGGTTCGCCGCGGCCTTCCTGTGCCGGGACCCTGGAGAGCGGCGGGGCTTCGTCGAGCGAGAGGCCACCGCTTCAGCACCCTGGACAGAGCCAGCGCCCCCACGCCACCGCCGCTTCCTCCTACCTCGCTGAAAGCAGAGGCGTTGCTTCCTTCCTTCCTTCCTCTCACCACCGAGGGAGAGAAGGCAAAAGAAAAGAAATCTAGACCCCGAGATGCCTCCAGCCTACAGGGCAGAATTTCCCGACGAGAGTGTCATTGGGGACCCCGCTGCCCTCCCACGCACTTGCTCCGGGAGTAAAACCCTCGGGCGACCAGAAGACGCCTCGGGTTACACTGCACTGCCAAGAGTCAACAGTCTTTTACTTACAGGATACCCCTCCAGCTGGGCTGACCTCTTTCCATAGGCGACAGCTATTCTGTCTTTATTTGATGCCAATATTTAAAAACGGGACACGGATTCCTTTGCTTTGTCTCAATCCCTGTGGAAAGAAATCAGGACCACTATGGTTGAGGAGCAATCCCAAAGGAAAAAAAGGCAGAGGTTGTGAATGCAGCCATTTGGAAGCAGGAGCAGGGGCCTCTGAGTCTTCTTAGGCTTTGGGCTGGCAAGAGAAAGAAGCATGATTCCTTCTAGATATGGCAATCGGTCAGTTACTAGCAGTAGGGGGGAACAGCAGGTTTTTCAATGAGAGTAAAATGGAAGGATGGTATCCATTTCAGAGAAGTGGGTACAATGAAAACTGGTTCCCCTCATTTTTCATAAAAGTCCAGTCACTAGACAGCAAACAGATGGAGGGATTCTCACTTTGTCCAGATGCGTTCCAATGCAAGTGGTCACAAGGAGCCTTTGATATCAACATTTAATTGAAAAGCCAGGATGACAACTTTATTTATTATTATTTTACTTTTTAATATTTTTACCCCACCTTTCTCCTTAGAAAAGGACTCAAGGCAGCTTTAGAGCTTGTTTTAGCTTTTGCTTTGTTTTGTTTTTAACCTGGTCGATTTTAAGCACCCTCTTAAAAATTTAGCTCCTGCATGCCCCAGTTCTTGGATTCAAACCATTGCTTGCAAGGACCCTCGTCTTGCCTTTTTTGGCTGCATCAACTGCAGGTCACAATGGCACATGTGAGAAATAATATCTGCTAACAAGCTTTTTCAACCCACTGCCTTCAAGGTATGCTTGCACCAAATCAACTGATTTCTTGATTAGAGCCAATGGGGGGGGGAGGCACTTTAAAAAGGCACACCGAGTTTCTGGTGTGTTGGGGAGATGCAGGCAGGAGGGGAAATGTGTCAATGACTACATTTAAGTGAGCTTTTAGTAGTGGTTGGTATGTTGGGTTTCTCATACCACACCCAGAGGAAAGCTAGAGAGTTTTGTGTGGTTGTCAGATCTAAAATAGCCCCACCCCCTCTATGTGCAGAGATACAAAGTAGGATCCAAGGAGTACATAGAAGATAGAATAATATGTAAAAGAAGTATTATAAGTTGAAGTAAAGATCTAACTGCAGGGATCTGGAGGGTGTAAATCTACTCCCATCCCACACCCAAACATAGCTTATATATCAGTTAAAAGTTAGGTAAAAGCATCTTAGCCAGTTCCATTTTTCTATTCCCCCACCGCCATACCAACCTCGCAGTCTGCATCTTCCTTTTGGAGTGGCCATCAGACATATGTACACAGGACACATAGTTTGCCTTGCTTGCATTGTGGGGGGAGGGGTTGTTGGTAGCCTATTTCTGGCAAGGTCTGCCTTCATGCTTCTAGGCCAGGGATGGCAAACCTTTGGCACTCCAGATGTTTTGGACCACAACTCCCAGAATCCCAAGTCTGTATTGCCAATGACGAAGGACTGTGGGAGTTGTGGTCCAAAACTTCTGGAGTCCCAAAGATTTGCCACCTCTGTCTAGGCAGCTATACTTGCATCTTGGCCATCCCTGCAGCTTCCTCCCTAGCATAGGTGTGTTCAGGCCACCCAACTTCACCCACGTTTCTGATTGTGCTGGCACATCCCCCTGGCATGAAGGGCTGGGGAGTGAGTGCCCTTAGAATCAACTGGAGTCTAGGTTTTAGAAGGTAACCTGTGAAGACGCCCCTGGCAGCTGACAGATTCCTCCACTCATTCAGGCTTGGGAATAAATCTGGTCTGTTGTCCATTCCAAAGGGCTTGTGGGTGGGGAGGTGAAATGTTTGGGAAGGCCGACAAAGGAGCCGGCGAAGAGGGGCCTGGGAGTGGTGGGTACCTGTGTGCGTGCGTGTTTGTTTTCTGCCCGAACTGGTCTGCCCAAGACAGAGTGCTGCCCCTTTAAAGGGGAATCGCGGGCTGGTATTGTCCAGTTTGAACTGAGCACCGGAAATGCAGGGACTATTTGCCCTCCCGAGTTAGCACTGGTCACTCGGCCATTGTCCTCCGCCAGCCGTGAAATCTCTCCCCCACCCTTGCCAAAAAAGGGGGGGAGTGGAGGAGAAATTGAGCACTCGCAGTTCCTTCTCGATCCCCCGCCCCCGCTTGTCGCCCAGAGATGATCAGATACATCCCAGAATCTACCATGACCTCTCCGCCCTACCTCCAACCTCTCTGCCTTCGCAGACCACACGATGGGGCGAGGAGGAGGAGGAGGAGGAGGAGGGACGAAGGGCTCTGAAAGACCCTCCCTCCCCTCCCCTCCCCTTCCCCTCCGGAGAAGGCAAACGAGTCATTTCCGCTAAAAATATGTAAAGACAAATATAAGAGCGTTTTGGGGAGGTGGGTGGTGGCTGGAAAGATCGCCAGGGTTCCCAAGCAGGCGGGCCGTTTAAAGTCGCCTAAGAGGCTTGGCAGCCGCCACCCCCCCCCCCAAAGGGGAGCCCCTGCTTCCTCAATTAGGGGAAGGAGGGGAACCAGGTGGGGGTGGGGAGCGAATCCTTTCAGATAAGGGAAGGAAGAGGAGGAGGAGGAGGCGGCGGCAAAGGATTCTCTCCGCTCTCCCCCGGGTTGCCCTATCTGTTCCTCCGCACACCACATTTCATGGGGTCCCCCCCCCCGTCATCGACACCTTTGTTGCATTGATCGCCTGTCAGTTTTATCTGATTGCCTTTTAAGCAGGAAAGCCCCCACCCCCACGCGCCATTCAATCAGCCCTCAAGTTGCAGGCGGGGTGATATAGACGTAATGATCCATTTATATGTGTGTTTGTGCGTGAGAGAGTAAATAATTACAAGAGTCTTGTTCATAGAAGCCCGCTATGTTGATGGTTCTCTTTCTTTCTTTCTTTCTTTCTTTCTTTCTTTCTTTCTTTCTTTGGAGGGTCGGGTTAAAGAAATCTCCAACGGCCAAGACTCCCCTTTGCTTCGAGATAATTTATTCACATCTCTTCCTGCATCTCAAACCATATATCTGAATTCACGGCAATGTATTTTGTCTACAGTATTCCACTAGCCAACGACCGTTCCATTTTTCAAAAGATAAATATTTTGTTATCTTGTTTCAAACGTTTCCAGAATAAAGGCTGCCTGGGTGTATACCTGCATTTCCATTCCACACTATGCTGTGGGTGGGGGTGTTTTTAAAATACTCTCTGCATAAATGGAATGTATGGGACCTCGTAACCTAATAGGTAAAAAGAATTTAAATGAGATAGTCAGCCCTGCATCACTATATGCACTTCACCCAGTTTGTTCTTATTGTGTATAGGGATTAAAAAGTTTTCCTAATTAAAAAAAACAAAAAACAAGATTATGAGGTCTTTGTGCCTCACTCTCTTCAACTCTCACTGGATAAATCTGAGGTCCTTCCAAAATATCGGACGTTGCTCTCGCGGTTCTATAAATGCATTGCAAAGACCATCATATTGATAAGTCTTTCTTGCTTTATTTTTTTTTTTACATTTATTCGTTTGCGCGAGCAAGGAGTGAGTTCGGGTTTTTTTTTTGCAATTGGAAAAAAAACACGTCTAATTAGGGACACTGCTTTTCTTTCATCAACAATACATTCCACTCATGGCTCACCCGTCTTCCGATTTGCGCGCACACACGATTAAAACACGCGGGTCGCTTTTAATTCACCGTAGGAGCGGATCTCGTTAAACAAAATTCATTGGAAAGCCGTCGAATCTTTATTGGCACCCCAAAGAACTAACTAACTGCTGTTAGAATTAAACTAAGATAAACCGGTAGCAAGTCTGATCTCACCGAAATGGGGAGGAGGAGGGCAAAAGACGAATTCTCTCTTAAATTTGAGATCCGTTCCCTCTCGTGAAATGCCAGTTGACTAGAAGAGAAGGTAGCAGCGGACCCACCCACCCACCGCTTCTACCCTCCTCTTCCTCCTCCTCGCAATCCCAAAGCTGCCCCGGGAAGGAAGGAGAACCCACCAGAAATGGGGTGGGCACCGTATAGCGAAGGGATTGGGGGCAGAGAGAGAGAGAGAGAGAGAGAGAGGCTTAACGCGACAAAATGGAATGAGGAGGAAAGGGAGGGGGGTCTCTCCTTTTAAACAGGTCACTTAGAGTCAAGCTGGGCTCGTCACAGGGCAGCGGACTAGGCAGGCGGTAACTGGAGGAGGTGGGGGTGTCCAGAATAGAAGCTAATAGTATCCCGGGGTGGCAGAAAGAAGTCAAAACGGGGAGGAGGGGGGGAATCCTGCCTGCCCAACTCCCCCCCCCCTTGATAGTATATCCCGCCTGGAAGGAACAGGAGGGGTGTGTGATTGCCCAGATATACCGAGGTTTTTTTTGTTTTTTGTTTTAGTCAAAGCGATCCGAAAAGGAAGGTCGCCGGGATCTCGTCTCTTGCTCGCCCCCTCCTCGCCCTCCCCCCCTTCCCTCCACACCCAACCCACCTAGGCTGCTCGAGTGTGAAAGGGAAAGTTCCGCGATGGGGAGCAGGGGCTTGTGTGTGTGTGCGCGGGTGCGCGCGCGGGTTTTAAATTGACACAAACCAGGACTTAGGCCCGTGAGTTGCGGGTTAGCAGGAGGTTACATTTTTGGGTCTCCTAGGAGGGCAGGCGAGTTTAGACTGCCAAGTGAGCGTGTGTGTGTGTGAGTGTGAGAGAGGTGGAGGGTTGTGAAGGAGGAGGAGAAGGAGGGGGGAAGAGAGAGGGAGGGGGAGGGAGAAGGCAAAAACGAGGAGGAGGGGAGGGGAGAGCTGGCAAGTTTTGGCGCTGGGGGAATTCTATTGTCTCTTAGAAATTTAGGAAGCTTTAGAAGCCCGGAGGCCCTCCCACCGCTATTGTTGCCCTGAAGATGCACCAAACCTTTCTCTCGCCTCCCCTCCTCTTATTTTGAATCTCCCCCTACCCCACCCTCCCCCTCCCCCTCCCCCTCTCTCTTTTTTGGTTGGGGGCTGCTGAGCGGCTGTGACACCCTCGGCGAGGCTGGCTGGCTGGCGGAGAGAGGAGGCGAAGTCGCGACCGCCCGCGTCCACCATTTCCACGCCGGGTGCAGCATGGGCTCCGTCTCGAACCAGCAGTTTGCAGGTTAAGTGTAATTTTCGACCCCAATTCCTCTCTTCTTCTGAAGCCAGGCCGCTTCTCCCGCTCCCTCTCCCCCCCCCGCTCTTCTCCCTCCCTCTCACCCCTCTCCGTATCTTTCTTTGCTTCCGCGTCCATCCTTGTTTTGAAAAGAAGCTGTGATTTCTGGAACAATTTCTCTCATTTCCTCAAATATCGGGACAGTTTGCTGGGCTGTTTTCAACGCCCCGCTTCCCCTCCCCCTCCCCTATCCTCCTTTAAATGGAAAAAATAGTTTTTGTTTCTGCTTCAAGACTTTTAATTTTCTTCTGGATTATTTTCCTGGTTACCTTTTGAGGGAAGGGGGTTGTGCAACCCCCTTTTTGGGTTCACCATGTGCTTTTGGGAACGAGTCGCGGGGAAAAGAATTTAGGGAACTTTTTGGTTCGCCCAGCAGCTGGAGAGAGTTGTGATGGCGCTCTTTTAAAATCAAGACTTTTCAGTGGGGGGGGGAATAAATCTTAAAAGCAGGATGTTTCCTTAAAACTTTCCTTCATTAGTAATGGTTTTCTTTACACTCGTCCTTACACACTATGATTATAGAAGAATAGACTGTACTCTTTCAATCTCAGTTTTATTTACGAGATTGCGTCACACACACCCCGCGTAAATTCATCGAAAAAACGCACCGATTTCTTGAATAGGGGTTTTTTGGGGGGGTGGGGGAGGTTATAGTATGGAATTTGGAAAGGGTGGGTTCTAGTGCCGCCCCTCCTCGCCCCCTCCCCCGCCCGGGAATTGCCTCCCCCTCATCCACTATGGAGAGATGCTTCAGATGTAGGGAAGTCGGTCGCCCTCCCCGAAAAGAAAATAAGAGGGAGGCAGCGAACGCCATCCCGGGGTTGTTGGGGGGTCGCTGGTCTTATCGCTGGTTCGCGCCCGGAGGTCCGGGCAAGCGGGAGATGGCGGTGAGGTTTCCTGTTGGGAAGCGCCTAAAGCTTGGTCAGGAGGAACCCGCGCGATCCCCTCGCTTGCGCCCCGATCCTGGGCGGCCAAGCGCCCTCCCTTCGCTGCGCGCCACGCGTTACCCCAGGGGGCGCGCCGTGCGCCTTGGCCTTTTTATTTTTTTTCCCTCCTGCCTCCAGCTGATGAAGATTTGCGCGTGTGTTTCCAGGTGGCTGCGCCAAGGCGGGCGAGGGCGATCCCACGCCGGACGAGGAGAACCAGCCGCTCCTACGTGGCGTCGGGATCTGTAAATGGTTCAACGTGCGCATGGGCTTCGGATTCCTCTCGATGACCAGCAAGGAAGGCATCGCCCTTGACTCCCCCGTGGATGTGTTTGTGCATCAGGTAATGCGAGCGGAAAGGGCGGCGGCCGGGCGAGCTCTTTCGCTTTCCCACTCGCCGGAGGGCGGAACGGCTGGCCTCAGGCGAGCCTGGCGTGGGCCTTCCGCGCAAAGTTTGGGAAGGGGCCGCCCAGCTGGCGCCCAAGGCCTGGAGACCCGGACCGTCCCGGGCCCAGAGAGGGAGGGGGTGCCAGCATCTAGGGGAGGGGCAGGAGTAGTTTATTGGATGCCCCCCGCCGACCCCCGAGGGGCCCGAGTGCAAAGCCACAGCCTGATGATTCCGTCACTGCAAAGCTGCCCCCTCCGCCCTCCTTCGCCTTCGTTCCTCTTGCTCCGTTTGCGCCTTCTTGGGCAGGCGAGATGAGCCTTCCACGCTGGCTGCTGGGGTTGGAAGAGTTGGCTGTTTGTAAGCCCGGCTGCCCCTTCTCCGCTCCACCAGGCGTCTCCTGTTCTGGAGGACCAGCGCTTGGGACTCACCTCTCAGGGTCCAAGAACTGAAGCTGCTGTATAGTGAGATGCCTCTGGCTTCCATTTTTGCTTCCCCCACCCCGAAATGAGTTGCTGAGATTTCTATTGAGGAACTGCAGAAGATGGAGTGGGAAGGGACGGTGGAGAAGGAGGTGGCAGACTTTGTGGGAGGTGTGCCTCATATGCTTTGGGAGCAGGTAAAACACAGGTGGGACCCAAGGACGAGGCAGCTGGAAGGAGCATGGGGGAAATCTATGGCCCAGGCTTGCCTTCCTTCTCACATGTGAAGTGGTGAAAGGGCTCTCTTGGTGTCCATTGCTATCTCTGCCTATGGCAGTGATGGCGAACCTATGGCATGGGTGCCAAAGGTGGCACTTGGAGCCCTTTCTGTGGGCACCCAACATTGCCCCTTCATAGCCACCTGTATACAAGTTAAATTACTGTATTGGCACTTTGCAAAATAATTAGTGGGTTTTGAATTGCAGTTTGGGCACTCGGTCTCTAAAAGGTTCGTCATCACTGGCCTATGGCATTAGAAGAAGCATGGGGTGTGCGTGATCCCAAGGGTTGCACCACAAAGCCTAGCCTGAACCAAACCTTAAAGCAGAGGGTGAACATCTTGGTTTGTTGCCGGGCATGTCTAAACATCATCCCTCCACATGTTTTGGACCACAACTCCCACAGTTCTTTACCATTGGAAATAGAGGCTTGGAATTCTGGGAGTTGTGGTCCAAAACATCAGGAGGGCCGAAGTTTGGACATCTCTCCCCCACTTCAAACAATGTGTTCTACATGAGTATTGATGGGGACAGGCCCTTGCACAAAGTAACCCCTTCCCCCAATGGCATGGTCATGAAAGGAACTGAGGGCTGCCTTGGAAAAGAGAGATGAGCAGAGTGGGCCCCCTAAGACTTCCCTGCAGCCTTCTCCTTGTTTGGCCAAGAAAGGTAAAACCCCACCCTGGAAGCATTCAGTAGCTCTTCATCTTTTGAACAGAACATGCTTTGGATTTACCTCTTTCAATACCGAACGGTGTGTGTCTCCCTCCACCACTTAACATACCCCACCCACCTCCACCACCACCCCAAAGTAGAAGCTGACTTATACCGCTATATTCCTGATTTTAAGTATATGCCTTTTTGATGGACTCGGAAATTGGTCTCTTTTGTAAAGGACTGATTACCCTTTATGCCAATCACTAAGAATCTTGGGGCAAATTTAAAAAATAATGTTAAATTTGATTTGGCCTCAGCTTTCGTTTAGTCAGCATTTTGGCCTGGCTGGGGACTGGCATTGCATCTCCCTCACCTTAAATGCCAGGGCCAAAGATGCCACATTGTTCAACATTTGTGGTTGGTAAGCTGCTGGTTGACATATCCCTAGACACTCGCAGTAGTGGCGAACCTTTGGCACTCCAGATGTTTTGGACCACAACTCCCACATTCCTTTGTCATTGGCAATACAGGCTTGGAATCCTGGGAGTTGTGGTCCAAAGCATCTGGAGTGCCAAAGGTTCACCACCACCACCACCTAGAGCTTCATGTAGCAGTTTGGGACTCTTGGCTTTGCTGAGACCCATTTATAAATGTGCAGCTGTATTACTCTGCAGCTGCCAAGATCAGTTGTCTTTTGGCTCTCAAAGACTTGGTTTTTTAAAAAAAGTTGGCACAAGCTTTTGTGGTGTGTTAACAGCTTCTTCAGATACCGTAGTCCAGGGCTGATGGAAGTGTGGAGACCAAATGCTGTTCTGGAGCAGGAAATGAGATGTACAGTACAGTACTCCATGAAAGACCATACCAGAAAAAACGTAAAATTGATGCATGGCTTTCTACAGAGACTGCTGTCCCAGACATGCTAGCTGAGATGTTCTGGGAGTCGCAGTAGAAGAAAGGGACATTTCCCATGAAGCTGCTTTTCCCCATGATGGGGCTTTTGTGCATCGAAATAAGAGTAACCACTCTAAATAATAACAAATGATATTTAGGAGTTTGGATCAGCCAATGTGGTATAGTGAGCAGAAGGTCAGACTAGGGCTCGGGAGACTTGGGTTCAAGTCCGTGTGTGGCCGGGGCAGCTCAGTGGAAGACTGGCAACGGTCAACTACTCACTCCTTCCAGCCTTCACATACCTCAAAGACTCTATTAGGGTGCCATAAGTCTAATCAATTTGATGGTACACAACAACAGGAGCAGCAGGAACAATTCACAAGCTAACTTCCAGAGTAATCTGGATGGCAAGGTGGGCTAGGCCAGACTTGGACTGTATAATCTGGTTTCTTCTTAACATAGCACCTTGGTTTTTGATTGGGCTTCATTCGATTGTCTACGCGGAGTAGCACAAGAGTGAATCTGGGGATTTCTGCTCCCTGTTGCAGAATTTCTGGATGACACTCGCTTGGATGGCTTTTAAAGATGAGAGAAAGGTGTCAAGAACTGGCTTAGAAATGGCTTTTAGCTAACCACCAAGGCTTTAGAAGATGATGGAGTATCCTAGATCCAGGGCTGGCCTAAGAACCAGGAAGCTTTTGCACTTTGCTTGCTTGGAAGCAGGCTGGAGAGAGGGAGGCTTGCCAAGTTCCTTTTGTGGACTATAAGCTCTTAAAGAGTCTCTCCACTCACCTGAGCCATCTTCCAGAAGCGGTCATGCTGGCAAGAGTTCTTGCCTCCCCAAGTCCGGCCTGCCATCGTTGCTTTAGACTGGTTAAATGAGGGTTTTGTGGCTTTCACCATTGGCATACTTTCCTCCCCCTGCCTGATTGACTTGCTCTCTGGTTATGTTGCCTGTGCGGTGGTGAAATGTTGATGATGGGTTCTGAGATTTGGAAAGGTAGCTGAGTGGTTGGGGGCAACCGTTTTGCTTGATCTCAGGTGACAGAATCACCAGGATGTGGCTTTTGATCCCCCCACCCACTGGGCCAGGGGAGCCCCTTTTTTTGCCTGTTGCCATCCAGTATGGATGTGTGAAATGTGGCCACTTTTGGACCAGCTGTATTGCAGAAGCAAGAGAACAGAATGTGCAAGTTGCCTTTAGACCTTTAATCAAGTTGGTGCTTTGCTCCATCCAATAAAATATCCCTCCGGTAACCTTTTGATCAATATGGCTCTTGAGCATGGAAAGAGGCTTGGTAGGAAGTCAGTCACTGTTATGTTTTTCCGGGGATGGATGGGTTGCCTGCATCTTCTGATTTCTAAAGGCAGTGATGGTTTTGATTCCTGGTGGTGTGCAGGCTTGATTTTGGACAGCACTAACCACATTAAATATGCACTCCTGTGTTAGCATTTCAGTTGAATGACTGAGTAAATGTAAATATGTTGGAAATAACCAGTACCTGTTCTGATGGGAACATATATTCAAATAATTTCATTACTTCGGACATGGGGAAACTTCCTTCCTTCCTTCCTTCCTTCCTTCCGTCAAAGGGCTTGGTTGCACACAGTCTTCACTTGATCCCAAGCTGTAAATGCTAGCAAGCATAGTTACTCAGACACAGATCTAGTTCAGTTCAATGGGATCCCTATGAGAAGTTGCACTGCAGCCCCGTCTTGTGCATGCCTGTTCAGAAGAGTATACAGTATTACACTAAAATTCAACGGGGCATGTTCCCATTTAAGCGGCTTTACAATTAAGTTTTTTATAGATTTACTTAGAAGTAAATCGCTATGTTCATTCATTGAACTTGCCTCCATAATATTTAGGGTTGCACCTTTTAATTTACAGTAATTCCCCCCTTGTTATTCATATATCAGAGAAAATGGATTGTAGTCTATGGACTAATACTTTTGTTTCCATCTCCTTGGTTGGTTGGTTTGCTTGCTTTGATTCATTACATCTAGTCAGCTTCTAGTTGTCTACCTACTTACCTGAAATGTCCTAGTGAACTCAGAGGAGTCAGAAGGCAGATGTTTACAGTGTTGGTTTTGTTCTTGTTGATCTGGGTTCGCTTACCCATCATGGGTAAATCTGGTTTGCAAATCTGATTTTATTGTTACAATCAGGATATACAGCATGATAGGCAAATGAACTCACTAAATGTTTAAAGTGTGGCATGGCACACTCTTAATGCTTCTTGTGCCAGGAGCTGAAAAAAAAAAGTCAACCAAAATCCACGTATATTGTTACACCCGTGCAGTGACATAACTGTGGAGTTAATGACTGGATGTGTGGTTTGTAGCTGGGTGGGCCTGGGTTCATTGGAGAACTACTTTTGATTCCTTGTGTCCAAATACTTGCTTTCCGCCCCCTCCTCCGTTTTTCTTTCTCCCATCTCAGGCAGATGGCAGATCTACCAAAAGCAAAAAAAAAAAAAAAAAAAAAAGAATGGATGTGACCCTTGATTGCAGCATTTGACTCCCCCCTCCAGCCCACACCCCCCCCTGAGAATGGTTTTCCCGGGTCAGGGCTTGGATATATTGATGGAAATGCCCAGAGGGAATTAACATGGAATGCTGATTTCCCTGTTCCTCTTTGGAGGGATGGGGATGGTGGAGAGGAAGTGTGCTTTGTTGGCGCAGCACCAACAGTCACGTTGGAATGCACTGAAATCTTCATCCAATGGAGGGCACAACTTGTGGGGAAACCGATTATATATGTATGTGCGAAAAAAAGGAGGGGAGGAATAAGAACTTCAGGACTGTGGTATCTTCTTTGTGCTTCTGTGCACTCGTGAAATTCAGTGGCAGTCCTGGAATATTGGAGAGTTGTGGTACCTCTCTCTCCTCTCCTCCCCCTCTCCCGAATTTATTGCCTCCAGACAGTCTAGTTTTCTGATTGCAGGCACCAAAAATTAAGTAGCCGGGGTGTCTCTGGCCATTGTGACCACTTTGTTCCACCACCCCACCCCCATCCATTCTAGGGGACACTGTTCCAGCGTCTGTCGTTCATGGGGCTGGAGGAAGCTCTTAACCTCAGGATATGCTTTTGTGGTCATAATTTTAAGTGCCCCTAAGTGAGGTGGCATACTTAAAATGCCATGGGAATCTTATGGAGGCAGTAAGGAAAAGCTTGTTTGGGGTGTTTGGGTTAAAATAGGGTATCCATACTGGCACCTTGATTTATTTTGCATTGTGTCTCTTCCTATTGGATTGTTTATTTGTATGTTACTTGTTTAAATCTGTATTGGATTATTTGCATTTGTGCACTATTGAGTGGTACATAAACTAACACATTTCTTTTG
>JAHTLZ010000008.1:15768258-15810374 GCA_023846285.1 Phrynocephalus versicolor | reverse complement strand
AAATAAATAAATAAATAAATAAATAAATAAATAAATAAATAAATAAATAAATAACCTATCTAGCTGTTTCTTCTCCCAAGCTTAGATAGAACAATGAGGAACAAGGAATACACTGTAGATACTTGTAACCAGCTGCTTTACAAATGTAAAGGTAAAAGAATGCTTAATTTTTAGGACTAACATTTTCTCATTATTTTTTGGTTCCTTTTGGAGAGCATTTTTAGTTGGGATTTTCCCCTTTCTCTTGTCAAGCTTAAGTTTTTTAGCTTAATAGAAAGTGTTTTTAAGTTTTTAAAAAAGTAACTTCTCACTGCACTTTTAGGTAATAAGAATGAATTATTTGGAAGAAGAGCTTGTAAAAGAAGTATCAAGTGTATGGCTTTTTTAAAAACAACACAAAGAAAAAAATAGAGAAAAAATACATACGTAATACTAGTGCTCCCTACTCGCCCCGGGACCGTCTGGAGATCTTCTTGTATCACCATCTTTCTCTTCTTCAAGTCTTTAAAGTCCTATTTTCCAAAACTGATTCTATTATTGGCTTCTTTCCCTTTCACTTTTATTAAAACATTATTCAATAAATTTTGCCCATATATCATAAAAAATATCTTTCTTAAATTTCCCTCTCTTAACCTTTAAATTAAGGTTGTTAAATCCACTAGTCTATACACCGCAGATGCCATGACAATTATATCAAACTAGTATAACTGTGTTATGCAGCAGCAGGTATAACTGGCACGTCTTGGCTGGAACACCCCCACATGCACCTATAAATCATTGTTTGTAATCTTAGAAGATTCACTGTAGCCAGCATATCTAACAAGGTTGTTGTGTGTGCATAGAACCATCCATGTAGCTATGAGGTTCTTGGAAGTAGGATGTATAAAACGACATACACGTAGAGACAAGAACAACACTGTTAGAACTGCAGAGCTGGCAAGGCTCTATGGATCACTGAGCCCAGCCCCTGTTAAGGAGGCACAGTGGGGAATCGAACCCCCAACCTCTGGCTCTCCAGTCCAAAATCTAATCTTGGGTGCTGTCCAGCAACTAAGGAATGTTTTTGCCTATATTGTAGGACCCCAGTATCTGCTGGAGATTGGTTCAAGGCCTTCTTGTGGATAACAAAAACCGTGGATAAGGGAGAATACCAAAAAGAAAAACCACACCCAAAATGCTGTTTTGTGACAGTAGCTTGCTTTACCGCTGCTGGTTTTGACAGTAGTTGATTTATGCTGCTGTTTTATAACAGTAGCTTGCTTGTGATAGTAGCTGGCCTTGAGGCTGCTGAATTATTTAATTTTTCATCTGCCAACTGTGGATAACTGTATCAGTGGTTAATGAATCCATGGATGCAGGGGTCCTACTGTATTTTCTTTTTCCAAGTGCAGTAGCAGGGATGAGTTTCTGCAGTTCATCAAATATGAGCCCCCCCCCCCCCATTTTCCACCATTAAAGTTGGAGTCTGGAGCACCTCTTGGCAATCTTCTCTTTAACACTGCTTACTTCCAGCTGTGATCTATGCACATCAAGAAGTGTTTCAGCTCTTCCATCCCTCTGGAAAGGACACCATTAGTGGCCTGCTTTAAGCATGGTAGCTCAGGTAGTCTAGGCAGAAAAAATACAAAAGCAAACATTCCACGAAGACTAATTCACTTCAACGGAGTTCCAGGACACTTATTTAGACTCTAAGGTGCCGCAAGACCTTCGTATTCGTGTGTTGATTTATCAGATATGTAGGTAGTCTCTCTCCCAAGCGGAGATGGGGAAAGTCACTTTTCTGGATCGCATATCCCAGAGTCCTTCAGTCAATATATTTGAATTGCCCTAAGTATCTAATTGACTTTACTCCAGAAAAAGGATACTATTAATTAATTATACACACACTACATTTCTTCTAAAAGGGACCCAAGGCGGCTTTTCTACTTTCTCCACCTGCAGTCCCATTTTAGGGTAATGGATGTGTGAGCTCAAGGTGGGGCAGAGGCTGGAGAAGTCACTTTTGAGACCGTAAGTGGCCAGAAACCCTCACGGCCACTGGCTAGGATGCCTGTGAATTTGGGGAACTGTCATCTAAAAACAAGCGCCTATCAGTTGAGTTGAACTACAGCTGTCATATACCCCAGCTTGCATTGCTTACAAAACACCCAATGGAACTCAAGACTGACCTATGAGCCCATGTTGTGTTTTTCCCCAACGGCCAGCAGGAAGAGAATGCTCAGTTTGTTTGTTTGTTTGTTCGTTCAGTTCGTGTGGATGCATCTTAGTGGACATTGTCTTGGGTTAAATTCTGCTCCCCCAAGAAGCCATGCCCCTCCCCCTTCTCTTCTTTGATTGAACCATTAATCATTTTAGATTTGGTGGTGGCCTCCCTTTAGGGATTCACCTGGACTTTGTTGCAGATCTTAAGGCCCTAGCATTCCAGATGGTGGCATTTCAGACTGTAAAGTACCGCCTCTGGTATTTTATTGCTCCCTCCATAAAAAGCACTTTGCTCTCCAGGTTGAGCCATAGGCAACCATTAAGTGGAGTCAGAACAAGCCAAATCCAGGAAATGCTACCAGCAGGCCTACCCAGTGTCATCTCCTCCAGAGTGATGGGGATACAGCTGCTGCATCTTCAATGCATGCGGTTGGGAATGTGTAAGGGTTCGGCGGCACTCGGAAATAAGGTAGCTGCGCTGGGACCAGGAGGCTCCACACTTTGTTTAAAATGAAACAAGTTTTTATTCATGTCAATGACAGGCGCGTTACCTTGTACAACATTAACAGTTTCAACTTGAACAAACGGAGAACTCTGTAACAATCCCTCAGGGATGAACAATTGAGAGGCTTCATCTTCTCTCAGGAAGGGGTTGGTACTCATGGAAGGTCCAAACGCTCCTTCGGGATGATGGCCCCATAGCAGGGAGTCCCGCAGCAATGGTGTTTGACCCTGCTGTGGCGTGTCTCCCATCCCCGGCCGGCCGGGAATCCATACAGAGACCGCACCCCCGCCTCGTGCCACCGTGACAGTCCCTGTGCCACGTCCAATTGTCCCCGGGAGATCAGGGGATCGGGGAGGGGAAGGATCCCTTCAGGCTGTGCGGACCTTACGGTTTGGGATGCCTGATCTTGTTGGCGTCCCGTTATCTGGGGATCGGTCTGTGTCTTTTCCTCCCCAGACTGCCCCCCTCTATCTCCGAGTCTGCCTCCTCCTCTTTCCCTCTCCTGACATCTCCTCTCCCATTCGTCAGGGCTCACGTCTATAATCCAGTAACTGTCTGCTACTGGTCCCTCGGGTACTCTTTGGGCCCTCCCCCTGTCATCTCGCTCCTCTCGCCTGGGTGGGTTCACCCACTCTATCAGGTCTGCTACAACAGCCTCCTCAGTTCCTTTCTTCGGGTTTTGCACCCTTGTCTCTGTCGACGGCGACCCTTCTCTTCTCTCACAGAATGATAGGTCTGCACTGGAAAAGCTGTTGTAAAAGCCTGAGAAGTCTCTCTAGTTCCTCCTGAGGGTGAGACAATGGCTAGCCAGCATAGGTGGGTCCAGATAATTCTTTCTTTGGATGATCTTCTCATGAAAAGGACTTTGGCAAGGGAGTTTAAGGGATCTGAGGCCCAAAACCAATGGTGGGTCCTAGATCCTCCATTTGCCCACGTCTTGTTCAGTTTGTTATGTACTAGGCCGCTGTATCCACCCGGGATCAGTTCTGGGACAGCCCGTGGATAGTGAAATCTGCAGATAAGAGCAAACACTCCTATCCAAGGATAATAGTGACGACAGGGGTGGTGGGATGCTGGTGCGAAAGCTTTTGCTCAGCGTCCACAAGTTTTTTCTTTTCCCTCCTCGCTGCCAGGCTCGGACATCCCCTGCACCCGCTGATCACCAACCGCAGATAACTGAATCCGCGGGTTGGTGAATCAGTGGATGCGGGGGTCGTACTTGCTTGTTTTCCTAGCTTGATATTGCGAACTCCTTTGAGGAGCCTTTGGCTTATAAGATCTTAGAGAACTGTTTTAAAGGAATAATAACAGCTGTGTGGAAGAAGTAATCTAGATCACTTGTACTATTTTGATGGAGGTGCCGGGAAGGGGAAAATATTGCCCAAAGCCAAAATCCTGTTTTGTAGTTTATATCTAGAAAATGGTGGTGGGGTCACCAGCAGGAAAAGATGTTTCGGTAATGAAATCCACCTTCCCTTGCAGCTTGTCTGACTCACGAGTAAACTATATGGGAGCCACAAGACAAAAGGAGGTAATCTTGAATGATTGAATATCTCTCCTGCCAAGGACTTCATTGTTCTACAGCTGTACAGTAGCTTACCTCACAGGATTTTGGCCAAAATGTATCTTTTCTTATTAATGAGATCACACAGTAGGGGATGCGAAGAGATTAGTGTAATTTGGAAGAGGCATTGCTTGTTTGAATGATTGAGGAGGCAGGCAGGGTGACCCCAATATATGGCAAACATTAAGCAAGGAATGTCCTGGGGGCTGAAAAACAGGCCTTACTGGTTCAATGGATTCTGGGAGATGGGAGTGCAAAAAAGAGAGAGAGAGAGAGAGAGAGAGATTTTCCAAAGGCTTTCCCGGTCCTGCTGGGTGGCTGGTTAATTAGCTACTTCTGCCTGTGGGAGAAGCCCAGGCAGGAATGATTGAGTACCCATCCACTCCAAATTTGTGCTGCCTTTGTTTTAAGCGATGTAGGTCGAGTATAAGCAGAATTCAGCAGGGACGGGAGGCTTTACAAATAACCAGAATGCCAACCCAAGCCTCGTTGGTGACAGCCTGCTTCCTTTAAGAAGGTGCTTGTTTGTTTTTCCATCGGTATTTGCCTTTCCCAATGGTCCTCTCCCAATGCCTGGTTCTCTTTAGTTGATCCTTACTTGTGAGGTAGGGCTCTCTGAGAGAGGATGTAGGTGGACCAAGATTACCCAGGCTGTTTCACTGCTGCACGGGGATTAGAATCCCGATCTCTCAGGTTCTACTCAGACAACTCTAACCACTAGACCACATGAATCGGGGCATGATGCCACAAATGGTAGGCTTAAGGTTTCAGTTTCAGTAATACAAGCGTACTTCGGTTTGCGAACGCCTCGTTTAGCTTAATTTTTGGTTCGCGAAAAAGAACTCCATTGAAAATAATGCCTCGGTTTACGACCCCACCCCCCAAATACCTCCGGTTATGATTTTTTGTAATGCATTGCGGAAAAAGTACCCAGGATGCATTGCGTCCCCATGCGTTTCCCGTTCATGAATTTCCCGCAATATGAAACATCCCAGAGAACGCACTCATTTCACAAACTGAGGTGTGCCTGTATTGCTTTAGAGCTGTCATTCTATTGACATGCTAATTCGATTGGGTCATTTTGCTGTTGTTTTTTAAAGTCTCCTTGAGTGTCCTCTGGTGTGGCAAGAAATATTTATGGAACTATTTGGAACAGACAAATAAATGAAAGGGTGAAGAGATCCTGCATGCAGTGGTGAGAACTCTTTGTGACAGACAAATGCCAACAGGTCCAAAATCTAAGATTTACAAGACGATTGTCGATCAACGTGCTCTCTGATTTTCATCCCCAACTGTGGGGTTCTGTCGTGACAACCCCCCCCAAAAAAAAACCAAAGCCCAGTTGCAACTGGTACATGGGTGTGTGTAGGGTTCACACCTTAAAATGAATCTTGTGTTCTCCCTGATCCACTGTATGGCACAGAGTGCTGGACAGCAAAAATGGGCGTAGAGAGATTTCTCCGTGCCATGGAAATGTGTATGCTCCTTTGGATGTCGGGTATCCTCGTACTCAACAATGTTTTCAGATGATACTATTTCCAAGGGGAACTAGGTATGATCTGAGAGAAAGCCAGCTCCGCTGCTGTGGACATGCCCTCAAAGCAGCAGCTTTCACTGTTGCCCACACTGCTTACCTCCTGAAAATCGATGGCCAGTGGCCACGTGGGCAATCAAAACTGAGATGGCAGGACCCAGTCAATAAGGACATGCAGACGGCTGCCCTGTACCCTGAAGGTGTTGTCATTTCGGGATCTGAGAAGAGGACCCTGGACCTGCTGGAAAATGCTAGGAAAAAGAGAATCACTTCTATGCTAGGTAGAGAAGAGCAGACAAAGCGAGCCCGTTTAGCCGCCATTTTCTGCTTTAGGGAAACTGATCTAAAAGCGATTAAGGAATAATATATCACAACCAAAGCCAGCTTTGGGATTTGGATTACTGTGGTTCAACGGATAACTTTTTCCATAGTGGAATTTCCTTGTAACACATATATTGTTGTGCTCCTTATTCTGCTCAAATATGCAACAGAAGTTTCATCTCTTTTTTTACTAGTACAGTAGTGATTTACTCAGAGCTGAAATACAAGGCTGGAAAATAACAATGGGGTGGGTGTTTTGAACAAGATACAGCTTTTTTTGATGTTGGACATGCACCAGAAGCATAAAGGCCACATCTCCAACAGACAGCACAGTGGCTATTTGGTTTTTTGAGTCATTTTTGTCCCAAATTTGTGCTATTACTCGCTTGCTATGTAACAGGGCACTGTGACTTGCCATGTTGCTACAGTAGGATGCCCGTATCCACTGATTCAGTTATCCATGGATGGCAGAGGAAAAAAATCAAATACATAATTCAGCAGCCACAAAGCAAGCTAGTGTAGTAAACAAAGCAAGCTAGTGTCACAAACAGCAGCTGTAAAGCAAGCTACTGTCGTAAAACAGCAGCTGTAAAGCAAGCTACTGTCACAAAACAGGGCTTTTGGGGGGTTGGTGTTCTCTCTTATCCACGGTTTTCATTACCCACGGGAAGGTCTGGAACCAATCCCCAGTGGATACCAGGGTCCTACTGTATTTTAATTTTGTTGGGGTTGGTTACAGTGCAGTATTGGGTGCTGTTATTACTCCAGAGTATCTCTTTTCATTGATTTCACATTCTGAAGATCCTGGGGTGGGCGGGTGTATGGACCAATGAAGTTTGTGCAACAAAGAGATAAAACGGAAATGGCCGGCCTGCTGGTCCATTCTTTGTTGTTGGCCTTTCCCTGCTTTGCTGAAGAACTGGAGAGGTGCTCTCTAGAGATGGAGAGGGGGAAACCCCAACTCTGTGACCCAGGAATGTGGCTCTGTCTTCTTTAAAAGCAGCATATGCTAATTCAAGCAATTAGTAGGGGCAGCTGCCTTCACCCCCTAGATGGACAGTGGCTGAAAAGGCCACTTGAGCATTCCAAAAATAATTTCTTGTTTGTACCTGAAGATTACGAAAGGTTGATATACTCCCAAGGTTTTTAACTTAGTCACAGGCCTGTTTTGTCATAGATATGTTCCAGAAATTCAGTCATTGTAATCTTGACTTTTTTTTTTGACTATTATTTTTAATATTACACTTGATCTTAGCCAAAAGGCCGAGAACCCTTTTGTAAATTTCTAAATTTACTGCTTTTAGCTTTTAATGATTGTCTTTTAATGATGTGAACCACCTGGGGTTCTTTATAAGGAGAAAGGTGGAGTAAAAAAATGCATTTCGACTTATGGCCAGCCTTTTATGGGTAGTAGGGAATCCTCAGTCCTTCACCGTTCGGTTCTTCTGGAGGCATCCTGGACTAGGCTGCTTTTGCTTTTATCTTGCACTGGAGGAGCTTAGCGACTGGCCCCATACAGGAGAGGTGGCGGGGTTGAGAGCGGGCCCCATCAGTTGGAGAGAGGGGCCCTCTTCATCACAGACATTCTCCTAAAGGGCAAAACAGGCGGCACCTTTTTCTTGAAAGGGCAAGGCTGGGGGGCGGGAATGCCGAGAGATAATCGAGCCATTGTTAGCCAGGGCCATCATCTCGCTCTTTGCGATGGCTAGTGGTGAGTCTAAATTCCTGGGAAGCGATGGATGGAAAGGAAGGCCAGCTGCTTTAACTCGGAAAGAGTTCATTTGAGGATGGAATTGCCATGAGGTCCTTGACAGTTTTTGCACAGAAGGGGGATTTCCACGTGGGCTTTTGCCAGCAGCCACATGTGATGTCTTTCCGATTCTCAGTTCATCCAGCCTCCAGAGGCCTTTCTTAGACTGAGTTCAGCTGCAGATTGGCACGACTTAGCCAAGCACTTAGCTGGCCCACACCTTTCCTGCTTATTATTATTATTAATCAACATTTATGAAGCATGGTGGAGAACATCAAAGTGGTGCATTTTTGTGGATTTATAGTTGACCCAGGCTTCTGATTCCTATCTACGATGAGTCCTGCCCAGAGCTTTTAAAAACATTCCTTTTTGGACTATGAAACTCGGCTGTGATTTGAAAGAATTGGGAGGATTTTCTTTTGGTGTCCTCAAGTATACAGTAAGACCCCCATATCCACTGATTCATTTATCCACGGTTGGCAGAGGAAAAATAAATAAATAATTCGGCAGCCACAAAGCAAGCTGCTGTTGTAAAACAGCAGCTGTAAAGCAAGTTACTATCACAAAACAGCAGGTTAGGGAAACATTTTTGCATTTTCTTATCCACAGTTTTCATTATCCACAGGAAGGCTTGGAACCAATCCCCAGCGGATATTGGGGTCCTACTGTACTCAGAACGTGGAGCAGTTATTTACAAATAAGGCTTGGTTTCTTGTTATGAGCCTATGTGGTGCAGTGACGGAAATACAGTAATGGACCAGAATGCAGAAGACTTGGGAAAGCATTGGTAAATTACTGTATTGGTAAAAAAAAAACCCACCCCTTAAAGAGCTCACATTCCTTGGAAACCCTCTTAGGGCTGCCATGTGAGATGCTATTTGAGGGCACATGGCAATAGCAGTCTCTTGCCAGAGGGATTAAGAGGGCCTTTAATGATTGTGTGTGCCTTGTAATGTGAAGAACCAACATTAGCAAATTGTTATGCTTATTTTCATTATGTATTCCTGCATGGTCTAGGGCAGTGGTGGCGTACCGTCGGCACTCCAGATGTTTTGGACCACAGTTCCCACATTCCTTTGTCACTGGCAATGCAGGCTTGGAATTGTGGCAGTTGTGATCCAAACATCTGGAGCTCCAAAGGTTCGGCACCACTGGCCTAGGGCCAAAGTCAGAGGACTTGGCTCTCCAGATGTTGTCAGACTTCAGCTGTCATGATCCCTTACCACTGATTCTCCTTTTCAGTCCGATGGGAGTTGTAGTCAAAAAGCAGCTGGTGAGCCACCGTTGCCTACCTTCAGCTAGAGGCCATTGTCGCCTTCTCTGCTTGAGTTCTGATTAGCCTTTTATGCACAGCAAAAGAATGTGGAGATTTTGTCTGTGGAAATTCTGTCCATTGAGTGCATTCTGCTTCCAGCTAATTATCATTCCTTACCTTCTGCGTGCATTTCATTTCCTTGCCTTGACGAAACAACTTAAGACCTGTGTGCTTGAAGCAACTGGAAGCAACTGTCCTTTCCTTGTTTTAATCAAACTCTAAAACATGTGACTCCAGTATTTGCTCTCCTGTGTCTTTTTGAGACTCGCATGGGAAGCTCCTTGTCTCTTTGCCAAGTGACTGGCTGTCCGAGTGAGTTTTTCAATGGACTCTATTGCTTGGCTACTTTGACAGACATTTGGTGTTACTTGTATTTGTTTTCCTTTCAAAAATTTATATACTCACCATTGTTCACATTAAATACTATCTTTTAATGATGTAAGATGTCTTGGGTCCTTTTTAAGGAGAAAGATGGAGGTAGGTAGGTAGGTGTGTGTGTGTGTGTGTGTGTGTGTGTTGTGTTGTTACAGTCGTGACCAACTCTTCGTGACTCCATGCCCATGGAGTTTTCTTGGCAGGAATACTGGAGTGGTTTGCTAGTTCCTACTCCAGGCGACTACAACACCTGGTATTCCCTGGTGGTCTCCCATCAAGGTACTAACCAGGGCCGACCCTGCTTAGCTTCCAAAATCAGGCAAGATCGGATGTGCTTAGGGCATCTAGGTAGCTCTAAGTAGGTAGGTAGGTAGGTAGGTAATTAAGTAAGCAAGCAAGCAAGTAGGTAAGTAAATAAATGTAGTTCAGTGATATATACATTGTGTGGAAAAGTGGGGGCTTTTCAGTTGTGACACCTCAACTTATATTTTGCATGGTGGCAATCTGTTATGCTGAATAACAGCTATCTTGTTTTTATTGTTTATGTCAGAGGCAGATTAAAAATACAGTGATACCCCGACTTAAGAGCAGAAAACTGTTGGTGTTTTAACTGCCGCCTTACAAATTTTAGATATGGTCTGCTTGACTTACAAAATATTTTTTATTTTTTTTAATTTATTTTTTTCATTTTTTTTAGATAGGTACCCCAACTTAAGAGTAGTTTGACTTAAGAGCATGCATTTGAAATGGATTAGATTCGTAGATTGAGGTACCACTGTAATGTAATGAACGGATACAATAAGGAAAGCACAGCATCCAAGTGTGGCATTTTTCCTAAGACAAAAAAAAAAAAATCACTGTGATATGGCATGACTGCATGTTCCCTCATATTAAAATGCAGCTGTTTCAATGTAGAAATCTACCGTGACCAGAAGAAAGCCAACATAGGGTCTCTTTCTTTGCACACTTGGGTTTTCCGAACTGGGACCAAGATGTTCTTAAGATTCTACTGAGCTCAAAATGCCACCAGTGCAGTATGTTACTTTTACAAGGACGTTGCTGTTGTGATGAAAATCCACTCTTCGTCTTCCACATGAGAAGGAATGTGCAGTTAGTGGAAGTTCAGCAGGATACTGTTGGGTGGGTATGCATTTGAATAGGGCTCTTGGCCCTCCAGATGTTTTGGACCGCAAATCCCAGAATTTTGAGCTTATATTGCCCATGATCAAGGACTGTGGAAGTTGTGGTCCAAAACATTTGGATGGCCGAAGGTTTTCTACCCCTGGATGATGGGATCATTTAGTTGCATTCTGGACGGATAGTGTCTGATAAGTTTTTTCATGGAACCTGGAAGTTGAAGGTTCTGTAGTTTAAAATGACACCTAGGCTATGCATTGCTGAAGCGCTGATGTAAAGGGCACTCGGAAAGCAGCAGGTTCTGAGTCATGGCTTAGTGCTAGTCTAGATCCATTCCTCAAGTTATCTGACTCAACAAAGGTTCGTGAAAGATGGCAAACACGGGAATGAATGAATTCTCTCCCTGTATGGAAAGCTTCCATGTGTGGGTGGTTCTTCGTGTTTATTCTGCATTGTCTTGTAAGTCTCACTCTAATGCTAATAGCAAAGGTGGACCACGGAGAGAGAGGGTCCTAGGGTTGCAGTTGGGTGTCTTCACACACACACACACACACACATACACACCAGGCTGCATCCACACATTCCCTGAAACAGAAAGCTTGCTTCTTCTAATGGTTCAAAACAGCTATTTTGGGCTTAAATGAAGTTGGCAATTAAATGGGAAACTCTGTCCCCTGGAGGCCTCTGGAGCTGCGAGTCTCCATCTTTGGACTAAAAACAAAGATGGGGCTGTCCTGACCTACAGGCAGCCAGCATACAGGCCACCTTCTCCCCACACGTGGGTTATAGCCCGCCTCAGAACTTTCCTACCAAGGAAAGGATTGCAATTCTGCCCCCCCCCCCCGCTGCCAAGGACAGTGCTGAGAGTGTGCTGAGAGAGGTGGGGGCACGGAATGATCGGAAGGGAACGGGCGAGAATGCTAAAATACTCTAGACACACTTTGTTGGAGTTTAAGTGATATTATACTACTGCATCAGGATTACCAGTAAGTCACTTTTGTCACTTTTATTCACTTTTTAAAAAATCCACTCACTTTTGTCACTTTTCCAGAAATGCTGGCACTATTGTCACTATTTCAGAGCTCAAGGAGCCCCCCCCAGGTGTTCCCAAGAGAAATGGAAATGGTGGTGAGGACAAGTCCATTAACCCGGACAATCCCGAAAGCATAAGCTAATTTAGTCATGTGATCGTGATGATGGAATCTTTGATGTGATATGTTAATACAGTATTAAATTTTGGAATGTTTAATCTTTTTTGAAAATAAAAGAAATATTTATGCTTTAAACTGTACTTTTTTTAAAAAAAATTATCTCTGTTTTATAACGATCTCCCTAATCCTGCCCATGAGCTCTGAAATGGTGGAGAAAACTGCACTACCTCACTTTAAATTAACCTAAATGGAGTTGAGAAAAGTCACTTTTTGGTCACTTAATGTGTCCAAAAGCCACAATACAGTAGAACCCCGGTATCCGCTGGCGATTGGTTCTAGGTCTTCCCATGGATAATGAAACCTGTGGATAAGAGAGAACGCTTGCCCACCCACCCCCCAAACTGCTGTTTCCTGACAGTAGCTTGCTTGATGACTGCTCTTTTGAGACAGTAGCTTGCTTTATGGCTGCTGTTTGTGACAGTTGCTTGCTTTACAGGTGCTATTTGTGACAATAGCTTGCTTTACAGCTGCTGTTTGTGACAACAGCTTGCTTTGTGGCCGCTGAATTATTTAATTTTTTTCCTCTGCCAACCATGGATAACGGAATCAGTAGATAATGAATCAGTGGATATGGGGGTCCTACTGTATTGTCAATCTTTCTGTCTCTAAAATGTCACTTTTCTACTTTTTTTGACCCCATGAAGCACTGGCAACCCTGTACTGTGTGAATGAATTGGAGCATCCTATGAGCAGAATGGGGTCTGGGACGCTCCACCCTCTAGCAAGCTTCTTGTGCTGTGTCCAGAAATCAAAACTGGTATGAAGCAAATCACTGTTAACAATCTTTTTTTGCCATAACTTTTGGCCCGTTTCAGAAAAGAATGATGTACCCAGCAAACAAATGAAATGGGGGTAGTAACAGTGCTTTCCTTGGGCTTGAGGTGCTTGCTGTTTCATGCGTTGCACTGAAACTCCACACGGAAGGATTCCTATGTTTGCTCTCTGGAGAGTGTTTCACATTGAGTCTAATGATGGTAACCCATATCCTGGCAGCAAACCTTTGGGGTACACTGTGCCCCTGATCTGAGCGATACAGAGACGCAGACGTGTGCCTGCTTCCTCATGTGTATCTAACCAAGACTAGAGTCATACAGTATCTTGAATTCTTTTTAATCATCACCCTTGAACTCAGCAGGGCTTGCGTCTCCGTATGGTGTTGCACATTGAATTTACTTCTTGTATTTTCTACTAAATGAGTACTGTACTCTACAGCAGGGTAAAGTTAGGAACAAGCGTTCAGCATATCAGTCTTTACAGCTGTGCCTTAAGAACAATCACCCCACCCCCCGAAGTGCAAAAGACCAGCAGCAGGTCTTTTCTAAAGTCTACGGGTCTTGGTTGCCAATTGAAGACCAAGTCACCAAATACTTTGCATATTACTGTGGATAGCTCACAGTAATATACAGTAGGACCCCGGTATCCATTGGTTCCAGGCCTTCCCATGGATAATGAAAACAGTGGATAAGAGAGGCCTGCCCAACCACCCCCAAACTGCTGTTTCCTGACAGTAGCTTGCTTTATGACTGCTGTTTTGAGACAGTAGCTTGCTTTATGGCCGTTGTTTGTGACAGGGGCTTGCTTTACAGCTGCTATTTGTGACAATAGCTTGTTTTGTGGCTGCTGAATTATTTAATCCCCCCCCCCGCCAACCATGGATAACTGAATCCGTGGATAATGAATCAGTGGATATGGGGGTCATACTGTACTGTTTCTGGGAAATATCACCTCCACCTACCTAATGCATCTGTGATCAGAGGAGGTTGCAGGGAGTGTCCCTACTAGCCAGAAAGTCCCAGCTTTTTAATCCTGTAAGCCTTGGCCCCATTACAGGACTGGTATTCAGGCATCAGTGATGCGGTGTGCGCACATGTGTGTATTCTCATAGCCTAACAAAAAGGAAGTGACATATTGTTTTTGTATTCATTGATACAAGAAGCTGTGATGCACATGAAGGCATCCATCGCTGTACCTTAAGCTCTTGTTCCCTGACTTCAGCTGAGTCCTGGCCCAATGTGTCCATACGCTCCAGGTGTTTCCATATATAGTCAGGGAGGTTGCATTGATACAGTCTGAGGGAAGGTGCTGGAACACACTTTTGGAACCCTCTGACACCCCTGCGGCTGCTTTCCACATGGTAGGTGCAGCTCTGAAAGAGATTAGCTTTCTTGAAAAATGTCGTTTCACTGAGCTTAGACAGGAATGAAGTAGGACGCCTCTGCCAGGCTTACCAATGCATAAAATAAAAGCCCTCCGAAGGGCCTTAGGGTGGCCATACAATCTAGAACTTGGAGAAGTTTCTCTCCTAGACTGCAGCTTCCAGGATCCTCCACCACCACCATCACCACCACCCAGCCAGGAAAAGGAACATTTTCCAGGTTTGGTACTCTGTGGGAATGTTTCCAAGCTTTGATACAGACTGTGACATAGAGGTCATAAAGCCCGTGATGCCTTTGATGATGTGGTGCAGGCGCAACCTAGCTGATGGTGTTTTTAGGGAGCCATTCACAGGATTTCATAACCTTGTCAGGAAGTCCACTCAAGTTGCTAGGCTGAGTTCTTATCTTGGTCATGGGGTCAAAGCGAGATGTGTGGCTTTTTTTTTCTTTTTTCTTTTGGTATGGCCATCAAGGAGAGGCAATGCTGCTGCTTCCTCTTAACAGGCTCATTAAATTTTTTTTTGACTCCCATTAAGCAAATTGGTGGAAGGCTGGTGTTTCAGAGATGTAAGGGGGCCAAACGTAGCGGTTGAGCGCTTCCTTGGTAGCACAAAGCTGGCTGGAGATAAACAGAGGAGACAAGAGAGTGACAGGATGCGATGAGGCACGGGGGAATTGGATAAATGTGCGAGATCGGTGCGATTTCGCATGTCTTCAGTGTTGCTGGAGTTTTAGGTGTTGAATTCTACAGATCTCCAGATGGATTTGTTTGTTTTACGGAGCTCCAGGCAGTCTAGATGGTTCTTTCTTCATTCTTTCCTCTTCAACACTTTAGCCGTACAAAAGCAACGGGGGGGGGGGCATGCTTACCTAGTGGTCATCATAACTGGGTGCACATGCACATGCGCAGATCGCATATGTGTCTCTCCAGAACTGACTTAATACCGCATTCATGGCAGTGCATAGGTTGTAGATGAGACTGGGCATGGGAGGGTGGAAACAGGAGGGTGGGCGGGGTGGGTGGGTGATGGGACTCGTAGTGCAACATTTCTAGAGGGCTCCTCTGATTGCTATATAAGGAAATGTGCAACAGCGCTATAAAAATCTTTTGATTCCTTGCAACGCTGCCTGTCCTCTGTGGTACTAGATTTAGCATTAGCCCTGGGAAGAGTGGTTGTTTTTCTAATGGCTTGTCAAACTGCAGGGTTGGAAAGCACTACCACTCTGGCAAGAATAAACAAAGATATGGACATTGGCCTCCTGAACTCATTAGGTATATAGAGACATTCCTGAGTGTAACTATAGGTGAAGGAAATGCACATAGAAAGGCATTGTCTTGCTTACAAACATCAGCCGAGCCCAAATACTCTTGATCTCCCCTGAAAGGATCTGCTGGGATCTGGAAAAGGATTCTACTACCACTAAATCAGATTGATAACACAGCATACCTCACAGTTAGGAGACTCCCTTTGCTTGTCAGAGATCATTATACTGTATGTATTAAAGAAGCTGTTAAGAACAACACCAAAGATAAAATGGTACTTATTTACAGTGATACCTTGTATAAAGGAATTAATTCATTCCAAATAAAATTCTGTTAAGCAAATTTTCCTGTATACAAATTTCCCATAGGAATGCATTGAAAACAGTAATCCCTAATCACAACTATTTTTATGTTGTACAGATTCGCCCCATAGGCAATTCTGTTAAGCAAATTTCCCCTATCTCTGGAATTTTTTTATGTTGTACAGATTTTATGTTATACAAACCGTTTGTTATACAGGTATGAGGGTCCACTGTATTTCAATATTTTATATCACTTGCATTTCTTCCAAAGTGGTTTTTGTCTTTCTTTTATAGTCTACGGAGGGTTGGTGGCCCCCAAGTTGGTTGGACGGCTTGCTGATGGCCATCTACCAATTTGAATGCTTGAATGTGGGTTTGAAGAAATGAATGGGGAAGGTGCCAATCAATGAGTACTGGTCATGACAGCATACGTCACCTCCAGTATTGCATGATGTCTGTACTGCATCCCATAGTGTAATACCTTGTCTAATCACTGGAGAACATTAATGGGAAAGAGCTATTGTCCTCTTGTCCTGCTGGTGGACTATCCATAGGGTAGCTGGTTGGCCACAGCGGGACCTGACAGCTTGGTTAGATATACTGCTGGGCTGATCTAGCTGGCATCGTCCTGTGTTTTGGCTATCTTGTGGGTCTTCCTGGGTCACAATACTTGAAGGCGGGTGTTTTGTGGTCCACACCATCCTAGCTGAACAGCAGCACAAATGAGAAAGCTGTTTTTCAAATGGCCGACTTATTATGGTTCAACAGAACCCAGTACACTGCAGAAACCATGGCTTCCTTTGCCAGAAGCGACCAATGCAGCTTCTATGTATTGAGCTGTCATTTGAAATGACAGAGTGTATCAAAACTGAGTCCTCCCTTATGGAGGAAAACACTGTAGCCCTCTCAGCATTGGTTCTCGCTAGCAGGGATGTGAAGAAATCTCACCAATCTGGAAGTTGAGTCATGGCTACTGGACGTCTTTTTTGAGAGATAGAAACATTTCGCTGTTCATCCAAACAGCTTAATCGGTCTGAATACAGCTAGTGCAAATGGTTTGAGAGAGGAGTAAGGGAAGCGATTCATGTGAGCATTGAAAACCCCTCCCTCAACAGAGGTGGTGGGCTCTGGCATAGTCTATCTGCTACTTATCAGGCTGTGCTTTCCAAAGTACCCAGACAAATCAAAAAGCCTTCACCACCAAGGCCATAGCTAACGACCCATTCTTGATGGCTTTCAGCACCTTAGGCCATTGTTCACATGAAGGCTATGGATACTATTGTCTCCATAACAAGCCTATTCAAGCTATTGTTCATCTTATGAGCCTAATTCAGACCGGGGTGACAAGAGGTCAAAGCTGACTATAAGATGGAGTACTTGCACTAGCTGTATTCAGACTGATGAAGCTGTTTGGATGAACAGCGAAACGTTTCTATCTCTCAAAAAAGAAGTCCAGTAGCCATGACTCAACTTCCAGATAAACTCACCTGGATGACTGAGAATCTTCACAAATCTCACCAATGCTGCTTTATATTTGAGACACGTCTGCCAAAGAATCTTTGATCCCAGTGGAAGAGAGGGCTTTCCTTCTGCAGAATTTGTATACAATGTCTGCAGCAATCTTTTCCCCTTCTGCAGCAAAGCATTTGCACGCAAGTACAAAGGGCCCCAGGCAGGTGGCTTAGAAAGAGGCAAGCTACCCATCTAATGCTTCTACTTTGTAAAAGTCCACGCAACAGGACACCACGTGGTATCATTTCAAATTTTAAAGAATCGTGCATAAATGAAAGTATGTCAGTCTCTCACATTATCTCTTGAGACCGATTACAAACAGATTTTACACATTTCCCACAAGGTGTTGAGATTTCCTTTTCAGTGTGATTTCAGTGGCATCGCTAGTGGCCAAGGACGGGGATGTTTCCTGTCCTCCCATCAAACACCTTCAGCAATTCCTGAATCCATCTTCTGCCGGCCAACACACACACACACAAACACACACACACACACCTCCTCCAAAATCTCTGGAACTTCTGGAATTTGGTCATCCACACAAACTGGGAGAGCCCTTTGTTTTCCACTCCTGGTGGCTAAGAGCAGAATCCCTGCCCTGTTTTTGCATCCCAAATCTCTCTCTCTCTCTCTCTCTCTCTCTCTCTCTCTCTCTCTCTCTCTCTCTCTCTCTCCCCTCTCTCTGGTTTAGTTTTGTTTTTATTCCTTTTGGAGGAGGGAAAGGGGGTGGGGGAGGAATGGTGGTGGAAGAGTTTTTTTGGAGAAGGCCTGAGAGATTTCCTGCATTGTGTGTGATGTGTGAGGATGGGGCTTTGGGCCTCTTCCTTTCAAATGCAGGGGGGGGCTATTTGACTAATTCAATGGGGCTTCAGTTTGATTACCTATCTGATAACAGAGGAATTCGAACAATGTGTGTGTTTTGGGAAAGGGGGAGGGGAGTGGGGGCAGGGTTTGGGATGCTCGGAAGACCACCAAGCTTCTTGTGGAGGTCACTTCAAAAGACCCGGGGCCAAGGGAGGGGGGCGGAGAGGGGGGGAGAGGCAACCTTGCAATGTTCTCCCTCCTTTTCCCCAAGGGAAAGGAAGATTGCTTTTTGTTGATGGTGGGGTTGGCCAGCAGATCTCTCCAGTGTTCCTCAAAATAAACAGCGGTATGCTGGGACAAGTATGGAGAGTAGCCTGCCTCCCAACCTCCCTGTGTTTACCAGAAATCTGCTAATATCCTTCTGGCTGTGGTCTATTTTGATATTGTTGTACATGTACAGTAATTGTACGCATGACCTGAATTTCCTAAGCCGTCCGCAGCCCCTGTAGGTCTCTCGACATTTAGTCTTGAATTGGGGTTTTATGTAGACTGGAACCTGGAAAAGCTTTTGCTCGGGCCCTCTCCAAAGCCATCCTAAAATTCCTTGATCGTTTATATCAAGGCCTTTGTTAATGAGCAGGTCCATCACGGGACTGCTTTCCCCTCAGGTGTCAGACCTGTTTGTGGCCTGAGGCTGAACAAGAAATGACTTTTTTCCAGAAGCCAAAGGTAAATAAACTACAAACTACAAGCTCTCAAAATCCCCACAAGAATCTCTCAGTTCCTGTGTCTAAATATACAATATAATAAAACAAACAAACAAGCGAAACACCACCACCCCGAAGCTTCCTCTGTGATATTTAGCTCCTGCCTGAAATTTGTGTACTCAGATTCCAGAGCCATGGAGAAGCACCAATGGGTGTGGTCAGTGTCCATCCATAATCCAAGGTATTCCCCCATGGACCATTTGATGGGGAATGAATGAGTTCCTTAGAGGGGGGAGGTGTGAAAACCATTTTTCGGATGGCACCCAAGAACCCGGCTTGTGTTTTCCCTGGCTTGGTGCTGCAGATAAACTGGTTGCTTTATTTTGCATTGTTTTTAGACTGTATTATACAGGAAATTTGCTTCAGATGACTGGCTTGTCCCTGCCTGTATTTTCTGTTGCTGCCTTCTTCATCTTGGTGCCTTCCAAACATGTTGTACTACAACTTCCATCATCCTCAAAACAGGATGCGTGACCTTAAGACACACCATAGGTTTTTCCCAGAGCCCCTTGGGAACACTACAGTTTAAACTACCACCTTCTTTTTTATTGTTGTTCAATATGTGATTGCTAGATGTTCCATAAATACAGTAATAGCTTAGTTTAAGAGCGTTTTGCAAGACAAGCAAACATTTCTTCTAAATTTTGCCTTCATCAACAAGCAATGCCTTGAAATACAAGCACTGGATCAGGTCACACGTCAGCCACTTTGTCAACCAGATATTGACAAGGTGGATGTAAAATCCATGGATGAAGAGAAGGAAGAGTTGTCTTGGTTACCAAAGCAGAGATTCATACACTTGATAAACATAGAGGTCACATGATCACAAGTGAGCCAGTGGTGGTTCTATCTCTCTCCCCCTGCTGGATGGTAGGTTGTCTCTGGAAATTTCCATCTCAAAGGCAAGGGGAGGAGAGAGGAAGGTAGGTTTTCCTTGTACCAGCCATGAACATTTTCAAAGAAGAGTGGAGGTTTTTCTTTCCATTTTTTTTATTTACTTTGTTTTTAACATCCTTTCTTATATTTCAACCATTTCTAGTCATGGGGCAGCTAGTCAAGTGTGTATAGGGCTACAAACTGCATTTTATTAAAAAACACAGAGAAAAATCCAGTGCGTCCCAAGCAGAGCAGATTCTGCAGCCAGGTGCCTAAACCATGGTGTGGACGTGGACTTCTAGCCAACTTCTTTTGTGAGTTTTGGCATTTTGTGTGCCTAGTATGTGGTCTGTGGGGTCCCAGAAGGAATCCTCTGAATTTCCATAATTTTAACGTGAAATTTGCTTTGATATAAGAGTGCTTTAGTTTACAAGCATGTTTCTGCAACAACTTATGCTTGTAAATTATGGTATTACCGCCTATGGCAAAAACGCAACAACCATTCAATTTCGGGGGATGGGGAGAGAGGAATGGAAATTGAGAGACCAGCTGATCTCTGAGGTTCCTGAGATAAGGGAGGTTCCAGTGCACAGGACTAGCATCTGACTGCATTTCTGCCACATCTAAAAAAGGTTGGACTGTTACTTTTGAAGTGCCATCTCCTCAGTCTCACTAATTAGTTCCAGTGTAAAAGAGGTAAGAGCCAGTGTGGTGAAATGGACAGAGTCTTGGGCTCAGGAGACCTGGCTTCAAATACCTGTTTGGCAATGGACACTCTCCAGGGTGGGGTGTTGTAAAGCAGTCCTTAAATATCTCAGTTGACTCGATAGTTCATTGGTTTAGTTATCTAGCCATGGACTCAGAGGTTGGGAGATTTTCTCCTGGGCTTCTTGTGAGTAGAACCAGCCTGCGTAGTGACAGGAAGCTGCACAGTTGAAGGATTGCAGAAAGAATAGAATAATATACCACCTCTGAGTATTCTGTACCTGGAAAGCCCTCAAAAGGGACACCCTAAGTCAGAATGGACTTGATGGCCCATGGTTGCTGTTTACGTTGGCAATCCTTGTTGCCCACTTAAGTGAATTAGCAACCTTGGAAATGCTTAGAAGAACAATGCATGCAATTGCTTATGGATGCCAATGACAGGATCCGACTTCCCCTCCGGGTGCAACCCCTGCCTCCCCAAACCAGCTGTCCAGATACACTGTTGATTAATCTGGGTGGTTGAGAATATTGACCCCAAGAGAAGCCTGGAAAGAGAAGATCCCAAAACTAAGCCTTCTTGAGGGTCACTCCCCATCTCTGGAATAGTCTCCCACCCAGAATCTGCCTGGACTCTTTGCCGGGAACTTTTAAATAGTCTTGGAAAACCTGCCTCTTTAGACCAGCCTTTCCAAAGCCCATAACATCTTAACACAGTGATTCTTTCAACACATACAGTCAGTTTGGAGTGGAAGGGGGAAGGATGCCTGAATGGAATTATCTACTAAAGCTGTTCATGTCCACGTGGTGAGCCTAGCTGTAACATAACTTCCTCAAGTCCCCCATAGTTGTCACACACTGATTGCATAGGAGTTATTTCTTTGACTCCCCCCCCCCAAAGCTTCTGATTCTGTAGACCTGTTCAGTCTCAGGTGGGCACATCTGTTTGCAGATGGGGAAAATTACTTTGGCTTCTAAGATCTCATACCCAGGTTGGTTAGCAGCCATGCTGCTGGCTGTAGGATTCTGGATGTTATTGGGTACAACAACGTAACTTCTGTCTTGGCTTTTGGAAGCTGTGATCAAACTACACTATGTTGCAGGCAATAGCTATAAATAAAATATTTGGGGAGGGAGAGGTTTGATCTCAGGAGTCATGCTATATATGAACAATAGATCTATCCCCACACAAGAAGCCATTTCCCTCCAAATTACTCCAGGAGGCTGAAAGCAATGAACAAGCCTCTGTGGCCATGGGGGGAAATCCATTACAATGGATTTGAAAATCATTTAATTGAACCTTGTGCTTTGACATCAAAGAAGTCAGGTTTATCCAGCCTCAACTGATCTTAGTTTGTGAGAACAATGAATAGATACACCAATCTCAACCAAAGATTGTGTCTTCATGGTGCCCCCCCCCCGCGATGTGTTGAAGATTTACTCCCTTTGTGATTAAAATGGAACAATCTGTAGACAAAGTGATAGAAGAAAAGATTTTTGCCCTGTTTTCTAAATATACTGATTCTCAAGTTACTCCTTAGATATCTGGTGAAAGACAAGAATAAAAATGTGTGATTCAGGGAGCTACTTTTCAGCCTGCTATCCTCCTTCACACCAGCACAATATAAAGTTACATTGGCGTAAATGTGTTGTTAACACTGGGCAACAAGGCATTGCACTCTACGACTGCACAATCAGTCATGTGCCCAATGGCACCATGCGCTGCAGATGCCCTTCAGGGATCATACTTCTGTCTCAAGGCATGTGGACCTACCACATGCCCAACCTCTAGGTGTGCAATAGTATTTTGGCCACTAGCACTAAATGTGAATACTGTATTTAGTAGTTCCCAAGGATACTTTTTAAAAAGTAGATAATTATAGTTACTGCTTCAAAGTACTAACAAGGTGTACTTAACAGTTTTTAAATAATTTGTTGCTTAAGAACAAGACACAGACACACAGAAGAAGGCTGCTTGACCCCAAAGGCACAAACAATTAATCTAATACTTCTATAGGATAAATTCCAAATCCACCTGAAAAGTACAGATTAGAGCAAATGCATATACAAAGCATGCTCTCTATCTCCCTCTAGTGGCAGTGTCACCTTTTTACACACACACACACACACACACACACACACACACACACACACACACACACACACACACACACACACACACACACACACACACAGAGAGAGAGAGAGAGAGAGAGAGAGAGAGAGAGAGAGAGAGAGAGAGAGAGAGAAATACTTTGGTTTAAGAATAACTTGGTTTAAGAGTGTTTTGCAAGAAAAGTAAACATTTCAAATTTTGCCTTCATCAACAAGCAGTGTTTTGCAATACAAGCACTGGAGCAGGCCACATGACCACAAGCGAACCAATGGTAGCTCGCTCTCCCTTCCTCACCCTGCTGGGTGAGGAAGGGATTGCCTGAAACCTTCCATCTCAGGCAACCTCCAAAACAGAGGAAGGAAAGAGGAATAGAAGTCTCCCTTGCACCAGCCAGGAATGTGCAGGTTAGGGTTTTATTATTCTTTCGATTTGTATTGTTATTTAATTTGTTTTCAACATTCTTTCTTATTTTTTCAAATTATTTCTAGTCATGGGGCAGCTAGTCAACTGTGTATATGGCTACAAATTGCACGTTATTATTGTCACATGAAAAACATAGACTAAAATCCTTTTGTTAGTCCTAAACAGAACAGATTCCACAGTCAGGTACCTAAACCATAGTGTGTGGACGTTAACTTCTAATCAATTTCTTTTGTGAGTTTTGGCATTTTTTGTGTACAGTATGTGGTCTTTGGGAGCCCAGAATGAATCATCTGAGTTTCCATCATTTCTTATGGGGAAATTTGCTTTGATATGAGTGTTTGGTTTCTGGAACAAGCAGGTTTCTGGAACATTTTTCACAAGATGACAGTTTGCCTACCCGATGTCTTGCGAAGTTGCGAAAAATCCTTCTTACAGGGCAGGCACTTGAATTTTGTGTGCCCGCAACCCGAGGGGGTTATGGGTGTGAGAAATTCAAAATCCTTGTCTTCCATCCTGGCTTTCCCGACCATGTAGCACCTGATCCATGGGTGCTAGATGGTCAGGAAAGCCAGAATCAAAGCTGCCACCACCCCGTATTTAAATGGAGCCCTTGACAAAGGGGAGGCAGTGCCTTGTTTTTCTAAATGTCAAGAATGCCACTTTTGACCTGCAATACAGAGGACATCAAAGTTCTGAGACCATATTAGGAATCTTTATTGTCATTGCCCCCTTGCAGGAACAACGAAATTTTGTGGTTGCTATATAAAACTCATTTAAAACATTTCACATAGATTTAAAAACAGGTACAACACATAATATGACATATAAAATGACTAAAATATGACATAAAATAAGCTGACTTCTATTTGTATGTACATCCCGGTGCTTGCGCGCATACACATAGAAGAACTACAACAGCAACTAAACCAGTCATAACCTTGAAACAAGTTAGATCTTCCCTTGTGTTGTAGCATATAAAATTGTAAGGCAATTTAGTTTTTCTGTACTTAATTGCAAACAGTTACTTACAACTTCCTCGGTTTTGTTTATTTTTATCAATTTCAGGTTTTGTGCAAAGACAAGAATATGTTATTCCTGTTTTCCCAAAACCAATTCAGAATATCCACAGGACTTATTTTAACAGTGAGATGTTAATCTGTTTTATAATGTGATAAGCACAATATTCTGGTTCTTATCTAAGGCATCTGGTTAATGCTTTTGTTACTGTTAAAATGTCATTCTGCAGGTCCATTCTAAGCAGTGTGGGTGAGGTGTCTTTATACTGAGTTGAATGCTTCTGTCCTTTTCTCTTACAGCAAGAAAATAAGCCTAGAATAGTAGTTGAGAAAGAAGTGCAAAAGAACCAAAGCAGCCAATAATAAAAAGATGAAGTAGGTAGCGTACTAAAAGTTTTAAGAGTTTTAAGCCCATTGAGTATGCTGGGTAGACTAAATTTTTTATTGATTTTTTATTTATGCAGTTTATATGTTGCCCACTACCCAAAGGTCTCTGGGCGGCTTATAATTCACAATGTGCTTCCCTTAGCCCTGAATGTGTTTCAGTCGCCTACTTTGCACTCTGCAGGAGTGATCGGATTCACTCCCTGTTGGACAAGTTTTAATGCAGTGGTACCTTGTATAAAGGAATTAATTTGTTCCAAATGAAATTATGTTAAGCAAATTTTCCTTTATACAAATTTCCCATAGGAGTGCATTGAAAATGGAGTAATCCCATTTTTATGTTGTACGGATTCGCCCCATGGGCAATTCTGTTAAGCAAATTTCCCCTAACTCCAGAATTTTTTTATGTTGTACAGATTTTGTTATACAAACTGTTTGTTATACAAGGGTCCACTGTATTTTAATGCATGGATTACAGTCAGATTACCTGTATATATGTGTTCGCTTGAGGTAGAGAAGTTTTGGCTGTCCTGTTTTTTGTTGTTGTTGTTGTTGTTGTTGTTGTTGTTGTTTTGCTAGGATTCTCACATGCTGTTGGCACTTGCTGCTCTACCTTGGGCTTTTTGTAGTGAAATCCAAAGTCCATGGTAGGTTCTTCACCTATCAGGTATTGCACACATGCCCTGGACAAAGCAACACAACATAATTTTTTTTGCCTCTTGCTGGGATTATTGTTGTTGCTATTGTTTGTTTATTTGCTTTGTTATTAGTTTGATTTTAATTTTTGACTATTTATTTGGCTTCCGTGTAAACCACCCAGAGTCCCTTCTGGGAAATTGAGTGGTCTATAAATGCATAAATAAATAAATAAATGGATGGATGGATGAGTACTGTGCTGAATATTTTATGAAGTAACACACACAAAAAGTGCCGTCAGCTAATCAGATTTTAAATTGAATTAATGAAGTCAGATGTCCACTGAAGTTTTCTCATCTTCACCAACACAAATATATCAATAATGCTTGCTTACGGTTTCTTTAGCGTCAACATAACTGATATCCCATGCAGAAGTAGGAAAGAGTAATAGTCCAGGGCACTTTTTGTTGTTGTTCCATGCTGCTGGTATTTTGATTGAAAGTGAGTGGCACAGAGCATTTGTGTGAGTTATGATAAGTAGAGCCTTTTGAGTCTACTAAGGCTGAAGGGATTTGGGGTGTTTTATTCTTAAAAGGTAGGTTTATTGTTTCCTTTTGTGCAAATGTCGGAAGATCCGTGTTTTGTGAAATTTGTAAAGGAAATGAGGACACTGATTTTTCTGGCCAATGGGATCTTGTTTAGTATCTCGTTGGGAGACGCCTAGTTTATATTTATTGTGGAACTCAGCATTTAAACAAGCCTTTTTTCTTACAGCCCTCCACTTGTCCTCCACCCGCCGCGAGCGAGCGGGCAGGCGGTTGGGGGCTGTGTCACCGAGACCTCCAGGGACAGAAACAAGACCATTGATCCTCTTTTATTGCTGAGAAATGGATCACGGGAAGCGTTAGGGAGTGGCCCTCAGAGACCTGCTCAGGGCACTCTGCAGATGTTACAACTACTGCCGTTCAATCAAGACTTTCAATGATGCTGATTGAGTTTTAATTAGTTGAAGGGTGGTGCATGTGAGTCCGTGCACGCATGGATTTTGAGAGGCTTGGTTTCTGTAACTGCATTATAATATAGCAGGGCAAGCTGCTCTGTTCTTGCTGCCTAGGGGACTGCCACGTTACGGTATTGCCGCCAAAGCAGGTGTCTCGTGGCCCCTGAAAGATGAGCAGATTTTGGCTGCAATCCTGTGACCAGTTCCTGTTGAACTCAACAGATCCGAGTCTCTTTTGCATCACTGTCCGCTTGCAGGCTGGACCTTGGCTACTCTTGCCATGTTACTACTAATAAGAAGGGCCTTCCATGTTGGCCTAGGAAATGATGGATTCTACTTTGATGGGAGGAGTCCTTCGAATGAGAGGCTGCTCATGCAGAAACCTAACCTAAACCTGGAAGATCTAATTGTCTCGGGCCAGCAGGCAACTTCTTCTTTTGGACAAGGGATCTCTTCCGGCCGTTCTTCAAACTGGTTCTCTAGATCCATCTCATTTTGGTTTTAGAAACATAATCTCTTCAGGCTGCCGTGAGGGGAGAGGGATGAGGGTGTCCATGTGATTTGATCACAGCTCCCAGCCCCAATGTGTTTCAGGATTTTCAACCAGCCTCTCGTCATTTGATTTCAGGAGAAAATCAAAGAAAGACAAAACAAATCAAAAGACACAAAACACGTGGCACCTTAAAGACTAACTTTCATGTTTTAATGTAACGTTTCGTGGGCTACAGTCCACTTCTTCAGACATATAGCAGCAGAATGAGGTGTGCAATATAATATGGGATGAGATATACATTTCATACCAGATATTCATTGGCTATAGTATATAGAGTTGGAGGGTGGATAGGGGAGGGGGGAGAGGAGGAGGGGGAAGAAGCTCCCTTGATTTAGAGACATGCAATGATCCCCCCTTTAAGTTTTGTTTCATCACTCATGTAGCAGGTAGCAAGATTCGAATATTACATGCTAGGAGGTCATCTCTTTTATTTGGTCTTATAAGAAACAGGAGCTCCAGAGAAACAAGTGCCTAGGATTAGGACTTGAACCAAAATCTTACAGTATGGGGTGCTCAGTGTATAGCTGTTCTGCTCCATTTTTCTTTCCCCCTTTCTCTGTTTTCCTATGAAATAACTGGTCATGAAAGAATTCCAGTCCTCCTGGGATGTTTTGGAGGTTTCCCGAATCCACTTTTCCCCAAAATGTTTTATTGATATAGTCTCCTGGCATGTAGATAGTAGTCACTAGTGGAAATTGACAGAATGATGTTTTCAGACAGTATTGTAGAATCAAGTATCACCTATGTAGTATTGATTAACCAATAGAAAGCTCCCAACTATAAAATGATACAGCCAGATATTTGGTTGCCACCCCAAAGAAATATTAGATTTAAGCCACTGTGAGATTATAATCATATGTTTTTGCCTTGCCTGTCTCCAAAGAGGTCCATCCCATCTACTGAGGTCCTACCACTTGTCCTTCCTTGAAACGTATGTTACCATTAAAAGGCTTCTGGTCCCATCAGGTAGAACAAGCATTGCTTTATGCTACAAGTAGGCACCTGAGTATGAATGTTTTCTTGTTAAGAAGGGTGCATTTGGAAGAAAAGGATACTCAACAGACTGAGCATCAAAATGGAGATCAGGAGCACATCAGGAGTTGAATTCTTCCAGTGACCAAGCGGTTGATCTTGCTTGGGCAGATCTCTTATCCTTTTGTCAGTGTCCTATTGTGACCGACCTCTCTCCATCCCTGACCATGAAGTAACTCAATATAGCATACCTTAGTGTGTTCTCTCTTGTGTTCCTCCCCGCTCACTTCAAACTTCACACAATCCTGAAGGAAAGGATGGCTGCAAAGGATTCAGAAAGAGTGACTAGCCAAAGATCACCCAGTGAGTTTCATTGTTGCGTGGCAACTAGAACCCAATTCTTCACAATTCTACTTCAGTAGTCTACCATATACTGTGAAGCCAAAGAGGAACAGATGCCCTCATTAATTCTAGCAAGATACCAGTGGTGTGCAGATATACAGTAGGACCCCCATATCCACTGATTCAGTTATCCACGGTTGGCAGAGAAATAAATAAATAAATAATTCAGCAGCCACAAAGCAAGCTACTGTCACAAAGAGCAGCTGTAAAGCAAGCTACTGTCATAAAACAGCAGCCGTAAAGCAAGCTACTGTCACAAACAGCAGCTGTATAGCAAGTTACTATCACAAAACAGTAGTTTTGGGGACATTTTGGTGTTCTCTCTTATCCACAGTTTTCATTATCCACAGGAAGGCTTGGAACCAATCCCCAGATGGCCATCTGTCAAAAATATTGTGATGGGGTTCCTGCATGGCAGGGGGTTGGACCTTGAGGTCTCTTCCAGCTCTATGATTCTATACTGTACACCCAAACATTCTGACCATTCTGCTTTGCAGGTGTTCCTTGTAACTTCTGCTGCAGCTTACCTCCATTCTTTCCTGCTTCTTTTATTTATTATTTTTATTATTTTATTTTTTTATTTCCAGAGCAAGCTGCACATGGAAGGCTTCCGGAGCCTGAAGGAAGGAGAGGCAGTTGAATTCACCTTCAAGAAGTCCTCAAAGGGTCTGGAATCCATCCGTGTCACGGGCCCCGGAGGAGTGTTCTGCATTGGCAGCGAGAGGAGACCGAAGGGGAAAAACCTCCAGAAACGCAGATCAAAGGGAGATAGGTAAGACGTCTTCAGGAATTTGGCCAAGTGTAGGCTTGCAAGGAAATTCAGAACCGCTGAACGTGGCAGACGGCCAGATGTTTTGTGTGCCATAGTAACATGTGGTAGTTGCCATCCTAAAGGGTGGCAGGTGATTCTGTTAGCCATGCTGGCGGAGAAGGGCGGGAGAATAGAACCAGTAAGCTCAGAGAAGTACTTGTTCCATGGTTTTGCACTTTTACATGCCGTCAAGAGCTTTCCAAGGTTGGCAGTTGCATACCATTAAGACGTTTTTCAGCAGGATAACGGAACCACTTTCATCCAGCTGCTCCTGATAACTGCTGAAATACCCTCTTCCCCCCTCCCTTATTCCTTGCATGTCATGTCTTAAATTTGGGTGTCAGCCTGAGGAGGGCACAGACAGTCATGCTTCTTCTTGTTGAACCATTCTGGGAATGTTGGGGTCAAGAGCAAGAGGGCGGGTGTTAATAAATAAATAATACAGTACTGGCATGAGCATTGGGATCCAAATCAGCAGGATAGCCAGCACAAAGGATGCCCCGTTTGTCCAGGCAGCATAAGGTGCTTCCTCTAAGTCTACGTTCTTTTTACTAAAAATAAATAAATAAATAAATTTTAAAAAAACGAGCAGCAGATGCAAATTTTCAGGGGAAGGGCAAAAAACTCAACGTAAAAGGTCACAGGTCAGAAACACCCGGGCTTAATAGCATGGACCAGTGCCTCCGTTCTGTGGACATGTGTTTGCTGGATGGCGCCGTGTGGCTGATTGGTAAGGTTTCTACTACTAACCCCGACCCTACCCTATTCCCTTTGTGTGGCCAAGTCCTGCAGCTTAGCAGAGAGAGAGAGAGAGAGAGAGAGATGCCATAGTGGATCCTCTCTGTAAGAGTATATATAAAGACCTGCCTTGTATTGAGTCTGTTGAGATTTCATTGCAGTCTGTTTAGCTCAGTATTCATTTATTTATTTAGGAAGGAACTCCAGACAGTGTACAACAATCACATAAAACAATAAAATAACACTTTAACCAATTTTAAAAATCATGCTCAGTCTGCAAAATAGTTGAGCGGAGAAAAAGATGAAACAAAACAAAACAAAACCAAACCCTAATGGTCACCAAATGCCTCTCTGAACAGCAGGGTCTTAAGTACTTTTCTAAAGGCAAGCAGGGACTGTGCAGGGTGAATCTCACTTTGCAGTTTGTTCCAAAGTGAAGGAGTGGCCACAGAGAAGGCCCAGTTTTGAGTGACTGATTTCTGGGTCTCCCTGGGAGTGGCCACCTGAAGTGAGAGCACCTGTGACATTCTGTTGGGTCGGGCCTCAGGTGACCTCTGGAAAATCTGCTCTGTCAGGTACTCAGGTCCCAAGACATGGCGGGTTTTGTAAGTCAAAACCAGTACCTTGAACCTTATTCAGGACACAACGGGCAGCCAATGCAAACGAGCCAGAACTGGGGTGATGTGGTCATATCTCCCCACACCAACCACCAGTCTGGCTGCTGCATGTTGTACCTGCTGTAGTCTCTGAACAAGGGTCAGGGCCAACCCTATGTAGAGAGCGTTGCAATAATCGGTCCTCAAGATCACAAGCACCTGCATAACTGTTCTCAAGGAGGTCTCACTCTGGTCCAGGCAGATCTGAGCGATCTGCTGAAGACAGAAAAAGACTTGGAGACGGCCATCACTTGGACTTCCAGGGATAAGGCCGGATCCAAGATCACACCCAGATTCCTCACTCTATCCGCCAGCTGAAGGATGCTACCCTCCAGACTGGGGAGAGGGCCACTGTACCCAGCAGAGGACGCCCCAAAGAACAGAAGCTCAATCTTCTCCAGGTTGAGTCTGAGCCTGTTAGTCCTGGTCCATTCCATGACCACATCCAGGCAGGAGTCAAGGGTCTGCACTGCCTCCACTGCAGAGGTGGTAAAGGAGAGATAGAGCTGTGTGTCATCAGCATACTGATGACAGCAGACTCTAAATCCCTTAATGACCTCACTCAGCAGCCTCATATAGATGTTGAACAGCATGGGGGAGATTGCCGACCCCTGGGGCACCCCACAAGGGAGTGTCCAAGGAGCTGACAAAAAATCCCCCAACTGAACACTCTGGGAACGGCCACCAAGGAAGGACCAGAGCCAGCTATAAGCTGCTCCTCCAATCTCCACCTTGGAAAGCTGACCCTGCAAGATACCGTGGTTGATGGTATCAAAGGCCGCTGAGCAACCCCTTGTCAGTCCCTCTGAGGAGGTCATCTTGCATCTCTATCTCTATCTTCTGTTCTGACTTGCAGAAAGAAGATTCCAACTGCCAAACTGCTGACTTTTCAGCCGACAGTTTCAGCGCTCTAGCCCGCTGAGCCACCACACCTCTTTAATGGGCCTTTAAAAGGTGTCACCCACTCTTACCGTTCTGTGGTCAGTCGCTCTGTTTCATCTTTCAACAGGAGGTGGAAATTATGGGATCCATTTGGTTCAAAATGTACAGTACTGTACTATACCATAATCGCAGAGTAGGGCTGCCCTCTAGTGGTCTTCTTATTTACTTGCATTGTTTTTCTGCTCAGTTTTTAAGCACTTTTTACAAAGTTACATAGCATAAGCTAAACATGCATTTAGCATGATGGTTCTGCATCAAATGAACTGCAACACAGACCGTCAATTTGAACTGCAGCTTAAGAAATAGGTTTTTTTGCATTTTGCTGTGCTGTGCTGTGAAAAGTTGATGAAATGGCATGGTTGGACGCTCTGGCTTGTTCTTTCCCTGCCAAGTTTCCTAAGGAAAGTCAACATGGTGGACAGAGTAGTAGTAGGAAATGTTTGACAAGGGGGTGCCTTCAAATCTGCATTTAGAAATGGTACAAGCCAAGATGAACTGCAGGGATGTGCTTCTTTTAAGAGTGTAGCATGCTTGGTTTTTTTTTGAAAATCATGAAATCCTTGACTACTGGCTAGGTTGGCTGGCATTTCCTGGAGCCAGAATCTCAAACATTTAGAGGGAAAACAATAGAGATTTAGGAGGAACACCCTTTAGTACCCGTCAGTCCCAGCTAGCATGAATAAGAATCAAAACAGATGAGGGTGGCTGTTCAACAGCTTCTGAATAGCCACAGCCTCCTAAGCCTTGGATTGAGACTTCAAATCCCTGTGGGTCCCCTGGACTGCAACTCCCAGAAGCCTCCACCACTCGCTATGCTGATAGGGGTTTCTGGGGGTTGCAGTCCAGGAACATCTGGGGACCCACAGGTTGAGAACCACTGCTTTAAATGAACAGATTTCTTGTTGTCTTGTGTCATCTCATTTTAATCACAAACTGCATTCCAGATAGCTTTTAAATAGAAGCCGAGATCAACAAGTTTTCCACGACTGTAATTGAGCCACTCCTATGTTTAAACCAAGCCTGTGTTTAGGGCGAGGAGATCTGTCACAAAACACAGCAAACCAGGGCCATTGTGAAAGGCTCCTTGTTGTGACAGCTGCATGTGTTCCAAGCCTAGCAACCAATCATCTGTAATGTGTAGTTTGGGCCCTTAGACAACAGGCAGTTGATTACATTTCTAATAATCATGCCTAACCCTCTTCCAACTCGGAGGGTCCGGGGTTTTGCAAACAACAAGCCCTGGGTGACCCCTGAGCTTAGAGCCCTGCTTAATGAGAAGAGGATGGCTTTTATTTCAGGGGATATAGAGGAGCGAAAAAGAGTTCAACATGAACTCAAGTATAAGATAAGATGGGCCAAGGCTAGCTGGAGGAGCAATTGGAGAACAAGAATGTGAGGGATGTTTGGAGAGGCCTGAAGACCATCTCAGGCCATGAACAGGCAGTAAGCAGGGGTTTGATTGATGATGATCAGGACTGAGTTAAACCTCTTTTTTAATAGATTTCACTCCATTCCCATGCCCTCTGCAAGCACCTCAGCCCCTTTCCCATACATCTCCAGTCCAGCAGTTTCAACCACCATCCCCCGACCTTCTTCATCTCCCCACACACCCCTGTTTTCATACCATTACAGAGTCAGCCCCCACTCATCCTCCTCGTCCTCCCCCTCTTGCCCCCTCTCTATAACATCAAGCCAGGTGAGGGGAGAATTGAGACGCCTGAAGGTTAAGAAGGCTGTAGGACCAGATGGGATCAGTCCCAGATTGCTGAGGAGTTGTGCGGACCAGCTCTGTGAGTTGGTCACATACATTTTCAACCTAAGCCTCAGCTTGAAGATGGTCCCTGTACTGTGGAAAATCTCCTGTGTGGTTCCAGTTCCTAAGATCAAACATGCAAGGGAGCCAAGTCACTACAGGCCTGTGGCCTTGACCTCCCATTTGATGAAGATCATGGAGAGGCTTATCCTCAGGCACCTTCATCCCATGGTGGGCACAGCACTGGATCCGCTGCAGTTTGCCTACAGGCCAAACATCGGGGTGGATGATGCTGTTACCTACCTATTACATCGGGCACTGACTCACCTGGAAGTTGCTGGAAACGCTGTGAGGGTCATGTTTTTCGACTTCTCCAGCGCATTTAACACCACCCAGCCAACACTACTGCAAAGGAAGCTGGAAGGAGCAGGAGTGGATGGACATCTTACCACATGGATAATAGACTTTCTCACCAACAGGCCACAGTATGTGCGGCTGAGGAACTGCGTGTCTGATGTGGTGGTCTGTAGCACGGGGGCTCCACAGGGTACGGTGCTTTCACCGTTCCTTTTTACTCTCTAGTCTCTACACCTCGGATTTCACCTACAATACTAGCAGTTGTCATCTCCAGAAATTCTCTGCTGACTCAGCCATTGTTGGATGTGTGTCAGAAGGGAAGGAGCTGGAGTATAGGTCAACAATCATGGACTTTGTCGACTGGTGTGAAAACAACCACTTGCGCTTAAACACCAGCAAGACGAAAGAGATGGTGTTTGACTTCCGGAGAAAGACACTACCTTTTACACCAGTGAACATCCGGGGCTTAGATATTGAGATAGTGAACAGCATCAAGTACCTGGGTGTTCACTTAAATAATAAACTGGACTGGACTCATAACACTGATGCCCTATACAAGAAGGGTCAAAGCCGCCTCCATCTCCTGAGGAGACTGAGGTCCTTCGGAGTGTGTAGGCCTATGTTACAGATTTTTTATGACTCTGTGGTAGCTTCAGCTTTTTTCTACGCTGTAGTCTGCTGGAGTTCAGGTAGTACTGCACGGGATAAGAACAGACTGAACAAGCTGGTCAGGAGGGCCAGTTCTGTCTTGGAATGCCCTCTGGATTCTGTGGAGGAGATTGGTAAGAGGAGGATGTTGGCCAAGCTGACATCCATTATGAACAATACTTCTCACCCACTGCACCAGACAGTGGAGGCTCTGCGTAGCTCCTTCAGTGGCAGACTCAGACATCCCCGGTGTGGGAAGGAGCGCTACCGCAGGTCCTTTATTCCCACTGCTGTGAGACTCTTCAACTCTACAGTTTAACATATTCATATGGGGTATATATACTGTAGCTTCTCTTTATATTTATTTTTATATACACATTTTTAGTGTAATATTTGTATATTGGGATTCTTATTTTATTTAATTTCTATTAGCTATTTTGTTTTCTCTCACACACACTTTACACTTTTTGTGCACCTAGCTATCTTTACTTGTTTTTTTTTATATATTGGGAGATGTGTAACAAGTAAATTTCCCCAGATGTGGGATCAATAAAGATTTATCTTATCTTATCTTATCCTCTCTTCCCACCCTCCTTGCTTTGTTTCTTGCCAGGTGCTACAACTGCGGCGGGCTGGATCATCATGCCAAAGAGTGCAAGCTTCCCCCGCAGCCGAAGAAGTGCCACTTCTGCCAAAGCATTGCCCACATGGTGGCCAACTGCCCCGTCAAAACACAGCAGTCGCCCAGTTCTCAGGGAAAGCCCGCCTACTTCCGGGAGGAGGAGGAGGAAATGCACAGCTCAGCCCTTCTTCCGGAAACCAGGGAATGATGTTGGGAAACCGCTAAGGGATCGATGGGATTTAAAGGCTTCAGGGCATCATGTCAGCAAAAAAGGGGGAGCCGTCACCAGCCTCTGGCTCCAGGCATAGGGAAGGCAGGCACGGGGAAGGTGGGCGGCAGCTTCCACAATGGGACAAGAATTCGGAAAAGGAGAGACTTGATGTTCACACAGGACCCCTCTGTCCCACTTAGCCTTGGGACAAGAGCTGTGTGTCCCACCTTGAAATAGCCCATTTTGAGACATTGTGGAGGCAATAGCACCTTCTGCAGCCTTTGTTTTTGTCCACCAATCAGAGATTCAAGCATCTTCTAAAATGTACAGCCTTGAAAATGTGTGTGTAGCTGTCTTTCTGTGGGTGAGTGAGTGACAGAGAGACAGACAGAGAGAGAAATAGAACACACATAGGGTAGTTACTGCCTTTCCCAGTCCTTCTGCCTTTTTTGTGGCCTCATTCCTAAGAAAAAGAAGCGGGGCGAATAGAAATTCTGACAGCCTTCTCCAGCCTCTCTCATGGGTGCCTCTACTAAAAGCTTCAGATGTTCTTGGTTCACGACTCCCAGAAGCCCCAATCAATGGCTGTGGTGGTTTCTGGGAGTTGTAGTATCTGCCAATTTGGGAACCACTGCTCTAGGTGGATTGGACTACCACCCTGTTGCCCTTATAGCCAGTGTGACCTTGCTAGTTGGACTCTAAAGGGCTGTGGCCCAATCTGTGTGGAGCATGCCAAGTTGGAGGAAGCTGCATTGCAGAGTTATAGTCTGCCTCAATAAAAAGTTCCGATCCCCACCCCCCAGTAACGGTCAGAAATGTGCTTTCTTTTCCAGGCCTAAAAAATTAGCAGGCTGTCCAGGCCCTCATCCTCAGGTTTTGTGTAACTTCACATCTCTGGTGGGAAAGGCACAGGTTAGATATGACATTGGGCCTTTTCCATCCAGACAGGTTTGGCCAAAATATCTCCTCACGCACAGGCCCTGCTAGCTTGACTGGGATTCCTCACATCTATATGGAGAGCGTTAAGACTTGAGGAAATGTTATGGACTATTTGTGGTATATAGTGGGGAGTTTTCATAACAATTTCCCTATTTTGCTGTTCTTTTTTCCCCCGCAGTGTCTTTTCAGTTGTGAGGCCTAGATTTGGCAGGTTGCATTGTGTATACATGCCAGTACAACCACTCTGTTCTCTTTCTCTCTGTCTCTGTCTCTCTCTCGCAATCACACACACAGAATAAATTTGTTTTATTACTGACCATCTGAAGTTTCTAAAATCCATCTAGCAAATTCAGCACATGACTCACTGTGTTCACTTTACGCATAAGCACAAGAGCCCAGAGTTTGAAGCTTCCCTCTCCAAAACAAACCAAACCAAACCAAATAAGCTGCTGCCGCCGCCTTGCCCTGCCTGGTTTCTCTACCTCTTGCCTTTAATTTATTTTGCTCCCGCGGACAGCTGGACTTGCCGTGCGAGATGTGGGGAAGCGGGGTTAGGCCTCCCTCTCTGCTCTGAAGCTGTCCGGAGTAACCTGCACTACGACGTGCGTGTATGACGTATCTTTAGGTTTGTTTTCTTTTTTGGTAAATATTCTTTGGTTGATTTTTTTTAAAAAAGTATAAATATTCTGTTTTGTATTTTTGTATATTTTAATCTTTAAGAGAGAGAGAGAAAAAAAGGTGGGGAAAGGGGAAAAGGAAAGAAGAAGAAAAAGAGAGGAAGACACAATTCCTGCCATGTATTCTCAGGTATTCTAGCACATCTCAGGGATGAAAGACCCTCAGCAGCCTTTTGGGGAAGGGGGGGGGCAGTACAGTTGGGAACCTCTTCCAGTCTTCTTGGCATTGCTGACTTGCACAACACAAAGAACAAATCTGCATTTTAATACTTGAGTTAGCCTTTGTTGTACTTCGCAGGGGTAGATGTTACATTTCAGCTTTCTCCAGCCCAGGGAGGCTGGGGAGTATATGGAGGTTTTAGGCAACATATCTGGTGGACACCATGTTGAAGAAGGCTGCTGTGTTTTGATAGCTTCCCCCCTTCCACGATGATGTCATCATATGGAAAGGGTTTGTGGCACGGTTCACAGAGGAGGTACAATCTCATGTAAGATTCACCATCTGATGCAGGTTCTTGTTCCTTTCTTAAGAAAGAATTCATCAAGCAATGTAAATCTAAGGCAGCATTATCTGTGCTTCATCACAATTGGAATGTCTAGGGAGGTGCGCCTCTTCCCCATTTCTGCTCTCAGATTTCCATCCATTTTTAATATGTGTAGCAGCTCTTTGTTCACTGGGTCACTTGTCATTGCTGTATACTTGTGAAAGGGTGAGAGGGGAATTTGGATCCCATGCTTCAAGTATCAAGTACTAGCCATTCTTCTGTGCCCAACTTGAGTCCATGGACAGTCTGGATTTCTGGTGGCGTTTCTTGCTACTGTCAAAAACATCAGAAGAGCCTCATTCTACTATTCCAGCCAAACACTAAACGTGAAGGGCAGAAGGAAAACCTGACCTAGGTGTGTCCAAAGTTCTTCTGATAAGCCTTCATGTATTGACAGGGTATCCTTTTAACCTCGCTCTCTTCTTTCCTATGCCATCGTTGGCTGAGATTTTCTTTTGAGCTGACCATGGTTGTTCTATCCACCTCATAGTAGTCAACAGCAAACTCTTTCCCTTTAGATCCCTCTTCCATTGAATGCAATCCATCTTTTATTTTACCAGCTACAGCAGAGCTTAAACCAAACCAAGTACCTACTGCAGCCACAGAAGGCCACGTGCTCTCAGCAATGTCTTACTCTTGTCAGGGTTCCACCTAGGCTCCAGGGAGAACGATGCCAAGTGAAGAAACTGTGAAGGTTTGGTGAGGCTGTTCCACATCTTCTGTTTCAGTCAGTTCTCCCCATTTTGTGACTTGCTGTGTCAGCTGGAGATGAGGGAAGGTGTAGGTACTAGTCCAGGCATGTCCAAACTTCAGTCCTCCAGATGTTTTGGACCACAACTCCCACAGTCCTTTGCCATTGGAAATACAAGCTTGGAATTCTGAGAGTTGTGGTCCAAAACATCAGGAGGGCCGAAGTTTAGACATGTCTGTACTAGTGCAACTCTCAGAAGATGATACAGTGATAAGCTTCTAGTCTTTTATGCCCAAGTTAGCTGTTTGGCTGTGCGAAGACCTTGTTTTAGAGCAACAAGTTCGGGGTCTGATGTTTGGAAGGAGAGGGAGCCGCAATCAAGTCCTACATTTGACATTGGCGATGGAGAGGAAAGTCAAAACACCAAAAGTTGAATATAGACTCTTGACTACCCTTGATTCATTTCTTCTGCATCAGTGATCTGCCAGAATTCCTTACCAAACAGATTGAACTAGCCAGGGTGCAGATCCTGAGCGTTTCTAAGTGGATAGCATTGAATTAGATGGAATTAAAATCCATTAAAAAAAAGAGTTGCTTTCCAACATAGGTGAACTAAAAACTGGTCCAGTATATTCTGTGGGGTTTTCGTTAGAAATTACTTTCATTTTCTCAATTCCCACAGGCTGATCCTTAGATATTTCTATATCTAGACCCAACTCAGAGTTTTGCTCAGACTGGAGTTCTGCATCTCTCCCCCCTTCTGGATGGACTGTACATATTTTGCTAATGGGGGGGGGGAGCTAGACAACAGAATGTGAGAGAGAGGACAATGGGTCGAATTCACTTGCCAAAGGCTGAGAGTGCCCTTTTGTTCCCGCAAGAAATAGGTTGCATGCTGTTTTTGAGAATGCCTTATCTACCTCAGGATGATGTATCTGTGTCATTTGGGGCCAAGTGCAGTGGAATGCTTTAGATCAGGCATGTCCAAACTGATGTTTTGGACCACAACTCCCAGAATTCTAAGCTTAGATTGCCAATGGCAAAGGATTGGGAGTTGCGGTCCAAAACATCTGGAGGACCGAATTTCAGAGATGCCTGTTTAGATTATCTACTTTGCTGTGGATTAATGGAAATGCTAGTTTCTCAGGGTGTATCCCAAGCTTAAAATGCTGGCCTTTCTAGTTTTCTATCTGGCTCTGAAAAATTAAAACCCACAGCCTCGTTTCCTCTATTTCATTCTAAAATTTAATCAGGCATGTCCAAACTTTGGCCCTCTTGATGTTTTGGACAACAGTTCCCAGAATTCTAAGCTTAGATTGCCAATGGCAAAGGACTGTGGGAGTTGCGGTCCAAAACATCTGGACGACTGAAGTTTGGACATGCCTGTTCTAAATGTTTAGGATGTGTAAATAGCTTATGTAATTTCCCCCCCGGAATCTTTCCAGTTTCTTGTTGGACAATTGTTTACAAACTGGAGGGGGTAAAATAGCCTAAGTGTGTGATGAGTATTTGCGACAGAATGTAGAGGAATTGGAAAATTGCTTTTATGAAGAAGACTGAATATGGCCACATGGTGAAACAAAAAGCATTGGCCAGGGAGGGGTTACTTTTTGGGCTACAGCTCCCAGAATCCCTAACCCAACATTGCTGGGGCAGGGGGAATGCTGGGTTGGGGGGCTTTGATCCCCAAAGCATTTTTTCTTTTTCCTGAAGGCATCTGTTACCTCAGCAATATTCAGATTATGCTTGGGTGAGCTAGAGCAAGTGTAGCTTAAGTCAGTGGTTCTCAGCCTGTGGGTCCCCAGATGTTGTTGGACTGCAACTCCCAGAAGCCTCCACCACTTGCTGTGCTGGAAAGGATTTCTGGGAGTTGCAGTTCAGGAACATCTGGGGACCCACAGGCTGAGAACCACTGCCTTAAGTTATGCTTCAATATAGGACAGGAATGTACAAACTTTGGTCCTCCAGATGTTTTGGACAGCAACTCCCACAGTCCTTTAACACTGGCAATCTAAGCTTAGAATTCTGGGAGTTGTAGTCCAAAACATCCGGAGGGCTGAAGTTTGGACCTGCCTGATATAGGATGACTACAGCATCATGGCCTATTCACTGTTCTTAAAAGTGACATTCCCAAATCGTCCGCTTTGTACCTTGCCACTCTGTCGCACTGCCCCATGAGAGCGAGTTAACAGGGGCCCATCCTATCTCTTCCCCAGTGACTGGGCTTCTTGGGTAACAAGCAGTTTATCTGTCAGCATTTGTAGGGCAAAGAGGTGAATTCTGCCCATGTCCCTGCATTGACGAGGAGTTGCCAGGAACTTCTCGGAGTTGCCAAAGAGTTTGGGAGTCCTTAGGCAGGTATCCTGGGCAGCGATGAGGAAAATGACTACAAACGACAACCCCCAGCAACGACAACAAAAACGCAATGTCCGTCTCTGACCGTGGGGCTCTGGGGTTGAAAAGAGAGCTTCGAGAACTCAGGTCTTTGAAATAAATCGCTAGCGTTTTGACAGGGATGGACACTATGCATTTGGGGTGGGGTGGGGGAAACAGTGTGAATTGTGGGCGGCTAGGGCTGCGCCTGCGCTCAGGGTCACTGTGGAATGGGGGGCAGCACTGAATGTATGGGGGTGGGAGGGGAGGGGCCAGTGATGTCTTGTGTGGCTACATACGTGAGTGTGTATTAGACAAAACGAATGTAACTTCATGTTTACTGCTAGAAACCAAAGCTTCTTTTGTGTCAGGTTTGTGAATTTTTATGCAGCAAGGGGTGGGAAGAAGGGGGGTGGGTGGGTGGGGACTAGACTTAAGAGGGCGACTATGTTGGGTGCTTTTGGAGGGGTTGGGTGGAGAATCATGTCTGGGCTGCAGGACTCTGTCCAAAGAAGCAGCTGTCCTGCTGATGTATGTCTTGCAGCGATGTCAAAGCTCTCCATTGCTGTGTTATTTTTTTATTTCCTCTCCCTTTGTATCATTTTTTGTACTAGTCATGGAAAATGATGGAAACCAATAAAGATGGTGGAGAATGGACGGCTACGTTTCTCTTCCTGTGCGCCAAATGTTCCTTAGAATTTACGGTTCAAAATGGTGGCCCTGTACACGGAAGGTAGAGTGGGACATACCATCGGATCTTCAGATTTACTGGTAGAGACTGGGGAAGTGGGTTTTGGACTATAGCTCCCAAGTGCTTCCACCACAATGGTCGGTAAATTAAAAACAAACAAAGTCATATTTTCAAGCATTGTCCTCTGAAGAAAACAACCTGTTAGAAACATGGTCCCATTTGGTAGTGTGGAGCCACAGGTGAGTCCCAAATATTGCCTCAGGTTCAGTGGGTATGTCCATTCTAGCCATTTTCCTCATCCCTCAAATAAAAAAAGGTATTTTTTCAAAAAAAGAAATTCAGGATGGTGTGAAATCTCAAATTAAAGAAAAACTGAGTTTCTATCTGTACGTTATCCCTCCAAACATGCAACTCTTTCAGCTCTACATGACTAAGACATCAGACATGCAGAGAAACTCATGTTACCTCCTCACTGAGCAATTACCAAGACATAGGCAAAAATCAAAGAAAAAATGTTCTGCTTACAGTATATACAACTCCATAGTGCTTATAAGATGCCCAGATTGTGCCTGGCCAGTAAGTAGATGGGTGGGAAAGAAATGTAAATAATATATCACTGAATATATAAAAATAACCTTGGGGCTACAAGCAGCTGACAGGCCATGTTTTTGCCACCCAGTTTTAAGTCAATGGGATTTACAGAAGTGTTGGATTAAGATGCACCATCGACTTGAGCATACATTTATCCCTATGTTGGGAACATAGGGGATTCCCAGTTGCCCCAAGAACCTCTAAATATCGCCAGTAGTGCTTTGAAGATTTAGAGAGAAGTGTCTTAGAAAAGTGTCTTTCTTGTCCCCACCTATAAGTTATCCTACCAAAGTGAGAATGCACCTGTTTGCACTATTTATTTATTATTTATTTATTTCTTACACTTATTAACCGCCCGATTTTCCTCATAGGGAACTCAGGGCGGTGTACAGACGTCACCCAAAGGTGACTCCCCAAATGAAAAAAAATCCCCACAGCCTAACCAATCAGAACCTAACAAAATACAATAATATAAAAATACTACATAAAACACTCATACAAAAATAACTGATAAAATAAGCAATCATGCCAATTAACCAATACATCTTTAGAAATGTTAAATTGAGGCACTTTGCTAAGTCAGAGGGACACCCTTTGGGACGTAATGATCATTTCAAAGGAAGTCCCTGTTTACGCCCAAAGTTAATCTAGATTCTGCAATTAAAAGTTTGGTTTTAAGAAGTCTAAACGCAGTGGAGAAATCTATGAAACTACCTTGGGACAATATGAGCAAATCAGGAGGAAAGTGCCTTGTGATCTTTCCTCTGATCCATCAAGCTATGAAGACAGCTGATAAGGGAGGGGCTACAGTCATCCCAAATACTAGTGATTATAAGCATGAAATCCTGAGCCAGCTGTCCGCTATAACACCATATGGACCTTGTCTTCACCATCTTATTAATGAAATTATTTTTAAAAATCACATTAGAGAAAGGTTTAATATAATTTTGGGATGCATTAGTAACACAATACAATTTTCTATTAAACTAACCTCAGAACACCTGTTTTTATGCCTTACCTGGGATTCATAAAGGAAGCAATCTAATCCCATAGTTTCCCGGTCCAATTCAGGTAA
>JAHTLZ010000008.1:15706020-15760791 GCA_023846285.1 Phrynocephalus versicolor | reverse complement strand
ACCTGGCCATGCGATTGGTGGAATGGCTCCAAAAATTTGCATGGTCCCATCCCATGGCCAGCCCATCATTGCGCGTGTGCAGGTGTAAAAAAATAAAAATAAAAGAAAATAAAATAAAATCAATGGAGACGTTTTATTGCAAGAAAAACCCACTGCTGCTACTGTAAAAATTCAAGCATTTAAAATAGCTAATTTTTGCATGTTTCTGTGGTGCTTTGGTGGGATTTTGGACCACGATTTCAAAAAAAAAAATTGCGGTCGCCATTTTGGATCCCCCCGCACCGCATGGCAAATGGAGACTCCGAGGATGCCCCCTCCCAGCCTGGTACCAGCAGCCCAGGACAGGAGGGGGGGAGGCTGGAGTGGGGACCCCCCCCCAGAAACCACCCCTCTGGTAGGTGCCCTCAGGCAGGCATATTTTTGCCTGCTTTTTTGGCTGGGAATCGAGGTTTTTTTAATTTTTAAAACTTTTTTTCTGTGCCACTTGGCATCGCGCGATCGCTGCGATGCCAGGAACGACAATGACAAATCAGGCCCAATTTTTCTTTTGTCGGTTCGAGTTCGAGTTCTGGGGGAGTAATTGTCGTTACCGTTTCTGTTGTGTAACGGAAACGAGTAACGGAAACGGAAACGAGAATTTCGTCAAGTCGTGCCCATGTCTACTTGTGAGCGACTCTAGACTCACTAGAAATCATACACGTTGGCTACCTGTGAACATTGTCCTTCTTTATGAGCTCAGTCAGGACAGGAGACTGATCTTGCCAACAAGAATATTTATTTAACAAAACTGTTGTATCATGAACAATAACTTCTGTAGGTTCTAAATGATCTACTGCCCTCCTCTCCAGATGTTTCTCCTCCTGCCCATCTTGGCAGTGTTTTGAAGCCGAGGAGGTGGTAAATAAATAAATAAATAAATAAATAAATGTTAAGTTTCATTTTGTTGTTTTCTTACTGTGAATGAAAGCACAAATTCATTTTTACTACAAATGTGAAGTAATAAAATCTATGTATTGTTGCACTAGGTTGGTGTGGCAGGTATTGTCACGGCACAGTGGCAGCTGTTCAAGACCTGGGGTTCAATCCCAGGTAGCTGGCTCAAGGTTTACTCACCCTCCTATCCTTCCAAGGACAGTAAAATGAGTACCCAGTTTGTTTTGGGGGGGAGGCAATGTGTAGCCTGCAGAATTGCTTGTAAACCGCCCAGAGAGTCTTTAAGCACTATGGGGCTATGGGGCAGTATATAAGCAGCATACTTTGCTATTTTCCCATATTGATAATGGCCAGTTGCTAGTAAACAGAAGGATTTAATAGACCAGGTGTACCATTCTTTATACAAGACCCTCGTCTACTTCAAGACCCTCGTCTACTTCAACAGCTGCCCACCTCTGAGGTTTGAGTGAGATCAAGGGTTGTACATCCAGTGGCATCTTTGAACATACAGGCCAGAGTCCTATTGGCGATGACAGCTTGCGTGAGGGAAATAGTCTGAGGAGTGTGGCAATTGAGAGCAATCCAACCTGGAATCTTTTTACCTGCTCAAAGGAGGATTTCACAATTACATGTACCCGTATCTTTTGCAGTACACCTATAAGGTGCACCCATGTATAAGACGACCCCCACTTTCCCAACCCAAAATTACAGTTTTGCAACCATCTGGTTCTCTTCTTGGCTTACTTCCTTGTATAAGACGACCCTCAGCTTTCAAACGGACCCAGCCAGGAACCGGTTGGGACTTGGATCGTTTTCCTGCAGGCGATTCCAGCAGTCACCTCTTTAAAATAAGGCTGAATCCTGGGCTGAAAGGAAGCAAACTGAGAGTCAAATGTGGAGCAATACAAAGTGGGCTGATACCTACAGATGCCTGGGCATGCCTAACTGATTCTTCATTTAGAAACCAGTTTTTGCTGATGGGATGGTGGATGAGATTCTCACTTTGAAGCAGCCTGCTCTTCCAACAGTATTGTTACCCATTCTCTCGGATCTTCCTGCGACTGTGAAGAAACAGGCACACCTGCTCACCCAGAATTAGTGGAAGAAGCGAGGTGGACCCAAGCAATCCTTGTGAGAAATTCAGTGTTCAGAGAAACTAATCTGAAGAATGCCATAGCCGGTGAAGTAGGAAAAGTAGGGTTGGTTCTGAGGTTGCAGAAAAACTCCATCCACCCTAAGATAATGGTATTTCAGATGTGGTGGAAGGAGGAGGAGGAATTTGTAGGAAGCTGAGTAGCTCTTCTAAAGAAGCCACTGATATCACAATGCAGGGGTTGTCCCTGTTTCCCTAATGATTTTTGATCCACTGCATCTATTATGCTTAGGGGTACTGGATCAGAGGAAAGCAAAATGGTCTAGAGCAGCAAAGGAGCCAGCCTGCTAACAGGGACTCTTATGCCATGCGAAACCTCCTCATATTCTGCAAGCCAGAATATACTTCACCAATGGCTTTTCAAAAATGCACCAGTGCAAAATAACATGAACTGAACTTCAGTTGAAAGGTGATTTATGATGCTCTCTTTCTGTCCCTTGCCTGCCATAGGTCTGCCACCAACGCTTCAGCAGCCTCAGCAACCTGAAAACCCATCTGAGCCTTCACTCAAGGATGTCGCCCTACGTGGGCTGCCTCCGTGACAGCCATTTCAGCCATCACATATACCTCAAGCTCCATCCACGCCTTCATGAGCATCGGCACCCACACTGGAGTCCCAGCTGCCTCAAAAGCTACCTCCGCCTGGTTAGCCTGGAGGTGCACTGTTGGGGATACTTGCCCAAGTGCCTCGCATGTCACCTGGCCCTCCCTATGTGTCCGCTATGTCAACAAGCTGATTAACCACTTTGACTTCAGTCTAGAAGCTGACCGCCTAGAGGAGGGAGAGATGGACCCTGCCAGGGCTCTTTGGCTGGTGGAGACTGCCATTTTGAGGGAAATGGCCACCCTAGGCCAAGAAAAAAGCCTCTGCCCAGCAAGCCTCCACAAAGCAGTTTGCTCTTTTGCCAATGAATGCTCATTCCTTTTTTTTTTTGTGTGAAGGGAAGGCATTTCCCCCCACACAACCTGCCTAATACTGGTGAGAGTTGTGGGGAATACAGTGGTACCCCGACTTAAGAGTGGAAAACTATTGGCGTTTTAACTGCCACCTTACAAATTTTAGATATGGTCTGCTCAACTTACATTTTTTTCATTTTTTTTATTTTTAACTTATTTTTTTAAATTTTAGATAGGTACCCCGACTTAAGAGTAGTTCAACTTAAGAGCATGCATTCAGAACGGATTAAATTCATAAATTGAGGTACCACTGTATTATAGAGCCACAGCTTGCAGCTAGAATATGGAATCTTTTCCAGATTCTGCCATCTTTTGAGCTGAGAGAAAGAATGACAGCAGAGAGGGCCTTCTGGGTTGTGGCACCCTTGATTGGTATGTGTGTGTGTGTTTTTCTCCAGCGCTAAGCAAAATCTTTTTTTTAATTTATTGCTGAGGCCTTTGAAGAGTTTTAGATATTATGACAGCATTTTAGTTTAGTTTATTTCTATGTATTATTTTAAATTTTCAAATGCATCAACTTTAAAACCGCACTTTTTATTATCACCTTTGTAAGCTTCCCTCAGTGACTGTAAATTGCCTAAGAAAATTATAAATAAAAGTCATTTATGCCAAGTTCCATAAGTGTCAAAATCTCCTCATAAGCCCCTAGACCAGTGATGGCGAACCTTTTAGAGACCGAGTGCCCAAACTGTGATTCAAAATCCACTAATTTTTCGCAAAGTGCAAATACAGCAATTTAACCTGAATACAGGTGGCTGTGAAGGGTCCATGTTGGGTGCCCACAGAAAGGGCTCCAAGTGCCACCGTTGGCACCCGTGCCATAAGTTTGCCAACACTGCCCTAGACTAGTCTTAGCTTGGGATTTGAAAGACAGGTGATTGAATATTCATACTGTTTCACAATTCCAGTTGTGGTGTGGAAGGCTATCTTGTTTTGTTACAGGTTCTTACCTTGTGTGGGCACTGTTTAAACCCAGTTTAGGTTTTTTGAGTCAAAGACACAGATCACTTTTAAAAATTGTTCCTGTGCCATCACTGCATGCTTGGTACTGTACCCAATCCTTTTCTGGAGGATAGAGCTGAAAGATCAATTATGAACATTAAAGTGTGTTATTTTCCAGTGCTGTTTCCTTATAGAAAAGCAGATACAGCCAGAAATGTTCTGCCATTATTCAGAAGCAGTCCTATTTATGGGATATGAACCCCAGCTCCGGATGGTCTGACACTGTTGCAGTTTTTGAATTTCTAGTTAAAAGTCTCCTTTTAATACACAAAAGAAGCATGGAGATTTGCTGAGTAGAACAGCTTCAAGTTCTTCAGACAGTCCACCCCTTTCTCATTCACTAGCACTTAAAGTCACTCTGAGACATTCGTAGTAAAAAGAATAAAATGTCTCATTGCTTCTAGCTGGGAACAGATCACACCTGGGTAATAAACAAACTGACAACTGACTTCAACAGACAAAAGAGAACTCTCAGTAGAGAAGTTAAAAGAATCCTCTCTTTGAATTCTGAGGTAGGAAGCAATGATTGGTTAGTACTGGATAGATGGACAGCCACCTCAGACCAGAAAGGTCCCTCCCAATCAAACAAACTACAGGCAGCGTGCGAGGCTGTAAAAACTCCAGCAGACATATAAGGAAATTAAGGATGATAGGACATAGAGTCATTTTGTTAGCCTCATATTATCAGCACAGTTTTCGCTGTGCAGGAGACTTATCTAAGGAATTTTGGTTAGTCAAAACATAAGTTTATGATATGCCTTCCACTTGGAAGCAGGCCTGTCATGCTGTTACACAGCTCCTGTCCATGAACACCACCTCAGATGTCATAATTTTTCTGCAGCCTATCTTTCAACTTATAAATTGGTTTGGACATGTTTATGAGTAATCTGGTGTGAAAGGCCAGATTACTCGTGAACATGCTTAAACCTTGTGGGTCTCAGTACAGGTTGCTGAGAAAGTGTGAAATGTCACAGGAATGTCACTAGACGGGCAGGATAGAAACATAACTGACTAATTATTTAATGAATTAACGATAAGCCTTGCGAGGAAGGCAGGGAAGACAAAAATGGCAGTCCTAATGCCCCAAGATGGTTGAGTGCACAAAGACAACACCCTGGGTTTAATTCATAAGGCTTATGAAACTGAAAAGAACATTTACACATCCCTATGAAGAATATCTCACAAGAGTCACTCCTCTTCCCTAGCAGTAAAATTTCACAAATAATCCATCTACTAGCTCACAATTTGTTAGTCTCCCATGACATTTAAAACCACCAGCTCTAATTATAGGGTGGTTATAGTTTATTAGGTTAAATATATATATATATACTGTATATTACTGTATATTACTCTTTGAATTGCATTGCCACAGCTCGGCTGCCATTGAATTATCTGCATCTAGTTTTATTATCAACAACATCAATGCATTTCAAGGTTTGCCTCACTGGTGCTTCCTGTGCAAGAATAGTTGAAGGCAATCGATAGAGACTGCCTTGAAACTGCCTGAAGGAAATGATTGTCTGGAAAGAAAGGAAAAACATCTCCCTGCCTTTCTGTCATTCTTCACAAGGTTGATCAGCAATTACTCTATGGCTCGTTGGGGAGGAACTGGCTATTCCAGTGCATTGCCTCCCTGTCTCTCCCATGTCTCATGAGGCGCTTCATTATATTGTACACAACATTCTCTGCAGCTTCTGTAGAGCCTTGTGGAGCAGTAGTTAGATACCTCTGTGTGTGTGTTGTGTCATTACAGTCGTGACCAACTCTTCGTGACTCCATGTCCACGGAATTTTCTTGGGAGGAATACTGGAGTGGCTTGCTAGTTCCTACTCAAGGCACCTACAGCGCCTGGTATTCCCTGATGGTGGACCATCCAAGTACTAACCAGGGCCGACCCTGCTTAGCTTCCGAAAGCAGGCAAGATCGGATGTGTTTAGGGGGCATCTAGGCAGCTAAAACTGTGCTCATGTCCTGGGGTTCCATCCCAGGTAGCAGGCTCATGGTTGACTCAGCCTTCCATCCTTCCGAGGTGGGTAAAATGAGTACCCAGCTTGATTGGGGGGGGGGCAATGTGTAGCCTGCATACTGTAATTACACGGTAAACCGCCCAGAGACTACTTGAAGTGGTATGGGGCGGTATATAAGCAGAACCCATTTTGTTTATTGTTTCGAAGGATAACCTTTGGATAGATATGAGTAGAGTTTCCACCTCAGCAGCATCCGTTCCCAAGAAATGTCTTAATAAAACCCGACAGAAGATGGGCAGGGAAGTTGCAGCGTGTCAGACCAAAGTAGGCCGAAGGTGAGAATGGAGGAAAAGCTGCTTCTGGACCAGATGATTGAAGGCCGTCTAAGTGAACGGGCTCAGGATCTGGGTAAAACTGTCTGAGGAAATAAGATAGCAATGAGGAGCTAGGGATGGAGAAGACGACATTTTATGATGCAAAAGACAACCCGCAACAGTTGTGGCCATTTTGTCTAGGGCTCATATCCCACATAATCCTCTATCTTTTTATCCTCTGCTTCAGCGCACCCTGAGGTTTGTTTCCTATGTGGAGACTCAGAATTATAACTAGAGATGGGCACGAAATGGAAAAATAGAGTAATGATTCATTACTCTATAAAATGGCTCCCCTGGGTCCTAGAGGCGGCAAATTTGGTGGGTAGCTTTTTACAAGGGAGCAATTTTACAGAGTCACAAAAAGTTTCATTTTCAAAGGGAAAAAGAAGCATTTTGTTTTGTTTCGTAACAGGGAAATAATACACAATTGTTTCACTTGAATATGCTTAACTTTAGTTACAAGTTGAGTTTAAGTTCTTTTTGTCCTACTTCCTGTTTGTGTAAATTCCAAAAAAAGTTTACAACACCATAAATAATCCAACAACCCAGTAAAAGTACAGATTTATTTAATTATTTATTTTTAAAGCTTATATACTGCCCCATCTTCCAAAAAGGAACTCCGGGCGGTTTACAACAAATGAACAAAACAATTGAATACAACATCAAAAACAACAACAACAACAATAAAATGCACCCTGGGAATGGAAGCATTCCCTGGGAATGACATGAGAGAGATTTTCAACAATTCATGCTTGTGAGAATGCTACAGTAAATATATATTAAACAATGCCAGGACTGAGAATGGAGAAGATTGCTGCTGTTGTTGCTACAACTTTTGTTACATACCATCATTGCCCTCAACTTATGGTGACCCCACGGATGAGAGATCTCCACAACGTCCAGCCTTTAGCAGCCCTTCTCAGCTCATGCAAATTCAAGCCTGTTGCTTCCTTTAAGAAGTCAGTATATCATATATTTGATCTCCCTCCTTGCCTGGTGCCATCCACCTTTCCCAGCATTCTTGTCTTTTCCAGAGAATCTTGCTTTCTCATAAGTGCCCAAAATAGGTCAACCCTCAGTTTCAACATTTTTACCTCCAGAAATAGCTCAGGCTTGATTTGAAGTAGGACCCACTTGTTCATTTTTCTGGTAGCCCAAGGTACAGTGGTACCCCAGGTTACAGATGTCTCAGGTTATGAAATTTTCACATAAAGAGAGGAAGCCCACCCGGAATTCCGTCTGAAGTCTGCCCGAAAAAAAAAATCAGCAAAAACCTGGGTTACATTTTTTTTTCAAAAACCTTGGGTTATGAAAATTTTTCAAATGCTTCCATTCCCAGGGTGCATTGAGCCCCATTTGGATCCAGGTTACAAAAAAATTCTGGTTTACAAAGCGCCCCGGGGCATGAATTAATTTCGTAACCCAGGGTACCACTGTATCTCCAAAGCTTTCCTCCAGCACCACATTTCAAATGAATCAATTGTTTTTCTGCCAGCTTTCCTTACTATCCAGCTTTCACACCCATACATGGCAATTGGAAATACAAGAGAGAGGGAGAGAGAGAGAGAGAGATGTCCAATGACACATCCCCATAACCTTGATGATTTTTTTCCTAATTTCTTCATTGTTTCCCTTCTGAGTCTCAGTCTTCTTTTAAGACTTCTTCTCAGTCTTCTTCTAATTTGAGGTCGATAATTCAAATTATCAGAATTGATAATTCACTCATGGTGTACAAAATCTCAGTTTATTTCGGTTTCTTTGTTGTCCCTGATTAACATTCAACAATCCTGCTTGGGCACTTTCTTCTTTCATTAAAAGCTGCTTCAAGTCATGGCTCTTCTCTGCCAGTGAAATGGTAACATTTATATTATTGATGTCTCTTAACTTACTGGTGTTTCTATGTTTCTATGTTAATTGGAGCAAGAATAATATTATTGACCAACTTACTCATTAAGTCATACGTAAGCAACTGAATCCATTTGCAAATAAGAGCATTCAATTAGAGGCAACCTACAGGGGACCCGTGTCTAACCACTGAGCAAGTGTGCAGGGGCTGATGGAAGCCACAGCACAGTAATATCTAAACAGGCACTGGATTCTCATCCACCTGCAGTAAATCCCAGTTAATGCCAGTGTTCCCTAAAGTACGCATCTGGTATCTGTCCTCTGCCATCAGCACCCACACTGGAAAAATCAGACGTGGGCTCAGTAGGGCCTGGGTGTGGCCCATTCACCACAGAAATATAATTGCCCTTCTGCGTGTGTCGGGTACTTCTTGCCCAATGGATTGCAACTTGGTGAGTCACACCCATTTTGATTGCATCTCGCTCCACTGACTGGCCTACATTTTAAAGAACATCCTATGTCTTCATGGGACACCTCTCTCTCTCTCTCTCTCTCTCTCGGTTTATCTGTTCCCAGAAGCCTCCAGGAGTGGCGGGGGAAGTGTCACAAGCTTCAGATCAAAATTGGAAGTGGACATCCTGCAACTTCCAGTGTTGGGTTGTAGGTTTTGTTTGTTTTGGTTTTGGTTTGGTTTGCAAAATGTTGCTGCTGCCCACTGACATCAGGATTGTCCCACAGAAAGATGTCTAGTGCTCAAGATTTTGAGAAATGATGGCTGCCATATCTTTTGAGTCCAATGCACCTTTCCACAGGTGTCACCAAGAAGCTGAACCCTTCTCTCTCTCTTTTGAGTTGGCTTTGTAAAGGCATGCCCTGCCCTATATATACTCACCAACACACTAGAGTTCCCACTTCCGGATATGATGGGAGGGGGTTCCGGGACATAATTGTTTAGGGAGTATATGAAATATAATACCAGCAGATAGGCATGATAAGATTTCTCTCCCTTAAAAATAAAAATTTATAATAGTTGGTGGGATTCAAGAGAATCGAGTTAGGAGTAGAGCACTTGTGGATCACACAGTGGTTTTGGCACTTAGCTTGACAGGGGTTGGACTCAACCTCCCAATTATGCAAACTATAAGACTGTCCACTGAGATGAAGTTGTCTTTAAAAATATCTCCACCTGCTTTGTTTCCCAGATTACCATCAGCCATTAGGGATGGGATTTGGGGCATTGAAGGACTCCTTGCTCTATAATTCACCAGGAAACCCCTCCCACAGCCAAATTATGTATCTGGGAGCCCTCAAAGTGGCAGGAGGTGGAGCAGACACACAAACACACACACACACACACACCCCAGCTGGACTTCTATGCTGCTCCCATGCAGCCTCTTTAAAGCATTAAAAGCTATCCCCCCTGTGGTGAATTGGGATTTCATGCGACTCACAAAGGTGCAGGAACACTTACAGAGTCAACAAAGCCCAACACATCTTGAAAGTGGCCACTCTGGGGGGACTGATACACTGCCAACCTCCAACTCTACCCTACAGACCCAACAGGCAAAATCTTGAATATGCATTAAGATAGCCATAGACACATTTGTCACATGAATACACTAATAGTCCCCAGAATATGCAACCTTGACTTGAACTCCTGAATGGCTCAGTGGTTGAGGTCTCTGGCTGCAGATACAGAGGTTGGGAGTTTGATTCCCCACTGGGCCTCCTTGACAGGGCTAGACTTGATAATCCATAGTGTCCCTTCCACATCCGTAGATCTAAGATTATTACTATTTTCTTTAAGAGTCTTCACTTACTTCCCCCTCTTCCTTTATTGCTGTGACTAAACTCTAGCTGCCCCATAGTTATACATATCTGCCCCTTTACTCAGGCCTTTATTTTGCAGCCCGTTCTTAGGTATTGAACTCAGTACCACTTATCCTGAATAGACGGTATAAGGTTTTATTAATACAACAGTGTCAACAAAAGTTGTTTATTCCTTGGTTTTCAAGGTCATTCAGCACAATTCTTCCTTCCCTCTATTCCCTCTCCCTTCCTCAGACTTGAAGCTCCTTTAAATATCTCATTCTACACTACACTGATATCTCAACATCCAGAGTGATCCAATCCAAAATTTAGACTGGCCACTCTCAGACTCCCCTCGTTTCTCCTAGCCAATCAGAAACATTCCTACCAACATTCCATTCAATTACCCCTCCCATCACAGAGTTACAAACAAATGCATATCATAACAAGATATTTACCAGTAACCTATAAGCAATGCATTTAAACGTAACCAGGCATCACAGGCACTAATTAAATTAAAGGCAGTCAAACACCTAGTATCATAGAGCAATCTACAGCCCTTTTTATTCAAATAGGATCTCTGGGCACCTTACAAGCATAAGTCTTAAGATAATCTTGGAGTTCATGCTTAGAATCTAAAGGGCATGACTTAAAGGAAAGGGTGTGAGGAGGAGGAAGGGGGGAAAGCAGAAGCTCAGATACAGTTCTTACTAATTTTTAAAACTCTGGGTGGGAACTATGCCTCTTTCTTAAGCAGTCTGATGGATTGGAGACAAATAGGAAAAATCAATGTCAGTTGATCAGTGGGCATGAAAAACCCAAGCTTCTTTTGTCTTGCTTTGCTCTTCAGGCTAGTGAAATGCCTGTCAGCCAGGCAACAAAATGCTTATAAAGTTATAAACACTGTATATAAAATGATCCACACTACATTAGTTAAACCAATTTTGTTTGCAGTTAACTAGTGTGGTTTCTCTACTAATTGACAACCATCAGGAATGTAACAGCCGTTTGCATGGCTTAATTTTATGATGATTATGAAAGCTTAAGAGCAACAGGAGTAGAAATACAAACTTGGTTTCTTAGGAATATCAACAATTATTCATTTAATATGTGATCTTGAGATGTTCAGGGATTGCCTTTGCTCAATCCTCCTACCCACACAGGCATTTGGGTTTGCCCTATATTCTGGTGACTTTAGGCGTTTCAAGTAAGAGCAATTGACCCCATTCACAGCAGTCTCGCTCCTTTTTTTGTGGTACAGTGCCAGGGCTACTGCTTATCTGGTGCAATTGGGAGCGCTCCTGATTAGCCTGTTCTGCCATCTGCCTGGTTGCTTAATTTGTGTCTGGTTGCTTAATTTGTGTCCAAACAGAGCTGCAGGTGGTGTTCCCTTCAGTGGCATACCTGTCACGTATGCAGTGGCTTGTGACCCTAGAAAGGAGAGTGGTGAAACAGTCGCCTCTATGTTCCTCTTCTCACATTTTGTAAAATATTATCCTAAGTGATGCAGCACTGTTTCAGATATACAGTACTAGGTCAATATACTGCCACAGTGCTACGCCACTTATTCAGTAAAATACACACACCAAAAAAGTGGCCACATCCAATGGAATGAAAACCACAACAAAAAGTGAGGAGAGGGGTTGGAGAGGAGGTGTCAACAATTGAACAGGGGAGACATTGGATCAATCTGAATTGCTATCTGAATCATTTTCACAGGAGAAGCATCTCCCATGTGAATGGAGGGATCACTCAAGTGTTAAGACAGAACAGATTAAACTGAATATGAGTCTTTTAAATATGACCCAGATTGCTCTGAATCCGCCTGTCTAATCATGCTCTAATTTTTAAAAATGATTTCTTCAACTAGAAAAAGCGTTCCTATTATTGAGAAGCAAACCTCTCCAAATGCCTACAAAGATCACAGGCCTGGGCTAAATTTCAAAAGATCTCTGGAAGTGATCAGTTCCGGCCTCTTAGAAGAGTGATCTGCTCCTGCTGAAGATGCCAACAAGATGAGGAGAAAGAAAGGGAAGCAGGTGCGGAAAGAAGATGGGAAGAGAGGGAAAAAGGGAAGAGGCAAAGGGAAAAAAGTAATTAGGCTACTACCGTCCTTGTTCCCATCCATTTTTTTATTTCTAATTTTGGAGTAATTTTACCCTGCCTTTCTCCTTGGAAAAGGACCCAAGGCAGCTTACAGTAATGAGGGACAATATACAGTGCAGTACAATTAAGACATTAAGTTTGGGGACAGGGAATTGAGGGACATCATACAGCATAAAAGGGCAACATTAAAACTGCAAGAGAACGTGAGCAACTAGAAAGAGTAAAAATTCCATGTAATCATGTACGGTAGAGACCATCTAAAAGTCATGAGGGGTGGAAACTAACACTGAAAATCCATCACTGGCATGCAGCACGAAACGTTACATTAAAATTTGAAAGTTAGTCTTTAAGGTGCCACAAGTTTGTGTCTTTTATTTTGTTTTGTTTTGTTTTTTCGCTGAATTTTGCCTGAAATTCTTGAAAAGGCTAACACTGCTAACCTCTCTGAAAATGCAGCACCAGATGGATGACCTTGGAAGAAAAGTGGGCAGCACAGCATTTTTCTCAACAGACGTTCTTATGATGGTGATGATTTGACTACTCTAATTTTTATTTTTAATAGTGGCCTATAAAGGTATTGCCTGTCACCTATGTTTCTAATTTATGAAGGGATCAAGCCAGAGAACAATTCTGTGGAGGCAATTGAACGACTGTTGAGTTTAGTACCAACAACCGGCTCGCCCCGCACGTGGCCCCGCCCACTTCTCTCCACCTGCGCGCGCATTCCCGACGTGACGCCACGAGGAGGCGGGGCGCGTCGCGGTGCCATATACGGAAGCGGTGACGTCATACCCGCTCGCAGACCCGCTGGTACCGCCGCCGTCGCCGCCGCCGCCGGATCGCCCGGAGGAGGAAGTGTGGAGGGCGGGCAGGCAGGCAGGCGGGGAGGCAGGCAGGCAGGCAGGCGTCCACCTCCTCGAGCAAGCAGGTGAGTGACTGCGACTTCTGTCCCTTATTATTCATTATAAGGTCAATGAATGTGGCTTCCTCCTCGGGAAGGGAGAGAAAGAGAGAGAGAGAGAGAAGGGAAGCGGGTCCGCGCGAGAGAGACCAGGATCCGATCCGCCGCTCTGTTGGGGTTGATTTGAGGGCGCGCGTGCCTGGCATCAAGGCGTTTTGCTCTGCGTTGTCATGCACGGCACAATCATACACGCATGCACTCACACGCTACCTATTACACACGCACTCATCTATAAGCACATACACGTATACCAGCGGTACCTTGTAGAAAGGAATTAGTTCGTTCCAAATGAAATTCTGTAAAGCAGATTTTCCTATAAGCAAATTTCCCACAGGAATGCATTGAAAACGGAGTCATCCCTAATCGCGACCATCTTTATGTTGTATGGATTCGCCCCATAGTCATTCTGTTAAGCACATTTCTCCTATCTCCGGAATGTTTTATGTTGTACAGATTTTATGTTATACAAACCGTTTGTTATTTGTGTGTGTGTGTGTGTGTGTGTGTGTATATATACACATATCCGCAATATCCGGGTGCAGGTCAGGTCGGGTGTGGGGACCCTAACTGGGGGCTCTTGTACTTAACCCCAGCCCGGTGCTGCCCCAAATGAGACTGCGAGGGCCTTCCCAAGCCTTCTGGAGGCCCCTGGGAAGGCCCGCGCAGGCCCCTTCGGGGCAGAGCCAGTCCTGGGGTAAGTATGGGAGGCCAGAAACAGCCTTTGCCCCTTACCCAAGGGGGCCTTTTTTCATATAATACGGTCCCGCAATATAGCGGGACCGCAGGATATGAACCACGATAGGGTGGGGGACCACTGTGTGTGTGTGTGTGTCTACAGTGGTACCTTGTATAAAGGAATTAATTCGTTCCAAATGAAATTGTGTTAAGCAAATTTTCCTTTATACAAATTCCCCATAGGAGTGCATTGAAAACAGAGTGATCCCATTTTATGTTGTATGGATTCTCCCCATAGACGATTCTGTTAAGCAAATTTCCCCTATCTCCGGAATTTTTTATGTTGTACAAAGTTTATGTTATACAAGCTGTTTGTTATATAAGGGTCCACTACACACACACACACACACACACACACACACACACACACACACACACGTTTGTACATGTGTATCCACACACACAAATCCCGGGTGCCATGGAGCAGAGCGAGCTCCCACTGGTAACCCCTGCTCCTGCCAACCTGGCAGTTCCAAAGCATGTAAATGCAAGGAGATAAATAGGTACCACCATAAAAAATGGAAAGGTAAAACAGTGTTTCCTTGCAGGCATGCCTGCCACATGGCCATGGACTTGCACTACACTGACTCTTTGGCTTGAAAATGAAGATGAGCACCGCCACTAGAGCTGGACACGACTGGCACACATGTGCAGGGGTGGGGAACCTTTACCCTTTTATACACACTGGAAGTTGGTTCATGGCAAGTGGGCTTTTCTTGAGAGATCAAAACGATTCTCTGCTGATCCAAGCAGCTTTGGTGGTCAGACTGAGGAAGCTGCTTGGAAGAATAGTGAAATGTATCTCTCAAGAAAAGAAGTCCAGTTGCCATGACTCACCTTCCAGATAAACCCAACTCGATGAGTGAGAATCTTCACAGGCATGTGTACACACACACACACACGCACGCACACACACACACACACGCACACACATCACTACATTCGTTGAGCTCATTCTCCTATAGAACATGCCTATGGATGTCTCCTCCTGGAACCCTATTCATTTGGCTGGGGCTCACACCCAGATCAATACGCATAAGGTAGAGGCTCCCCCAATTATGTAAGGAGTATTATGCTGTACCTCAAAAGGGCAACCAAAACACATGTACCAGCCCAGGAGAGATTAGTTGGGCAGCCCTGCCCATCTACTCAGAAGTGGATCAATTTAGTGGCATTTTCTTATTGATAATTATTTATTCCCTGAAAATATGTAGTGGTGTTTACTTATTTATACTTATTCATTAAAAATCATTTTAAGTGTTTTTAGAATTTTAAGACATTTCTAGTTTAACTTTCTCCTTGGAAAAAAAAAGCCAAGGTGGCTTTCATCATTAAAAGAAAATACAGTGGTACCTTGTATAAAGGAATTAATTTGTTCCAAATGAAATTATGTTAAACAAATTTTCCTTTATACACATTCCCATAGGAATGCATTGAAAATGGAGTGATCCCATTTTTATGTTGTACGGATTTTCCCATAGGCGATTATGTTAAGCAAATTTCCCCTATCTCCAGAATTTTTATGTTGTACAAATTTTATGTTATACAAGCTGTTCGTTATACAAGGGTCCACTGTAGCTAAAGCTTAAAACAGTAAGCCTATAAAGCTGGCTTGAACCAATGAAGACAAGATTTAAAGCTGAAAACAATAAGTACAGTATACAAATACTAAAGAAGATCAAACAAAAACCAGTCTATCTTTATTGCACGGCTAGAGACCCAATAAAATGCATTAAAAGCAATTGAAATATTATAAAAATGAGGCAAGAATTGCCCTGCGTGTTCTTTGTGACGAGACAAGAAACTTGGGCACTTGTCTGTAATGGGTGTATTCGTATCTGAAATATTTTAGGTACCTATCCAAGGTCCTGCCTGGGAATGCTCTAATAAAAGGGTTAACGAGTCTGTTACAGTTGTCACTGTAGAAATGCATGTGAAAAGGACATGCTGCAGAGTTTTGATTTTTTGGTCAGTATGTGGGCACAATTGGTTTTCATATGGTACACTGTAATGACATGCTGCTAAAACTGCAGATGAAAGATGGTTAAATCTGGCTCTTGAAAAGGCTTGCCTATATTTTGGGGTGGTCAAAATTTCAAGATACTTAGCACTTTGGAGGAATTCAGAGTTTAGACCCAAATACAAAAGTAAGCAGGTTTGACAGGATTGTTGTTTTTTATATGGAATGTTGAAATCAGTGGCCTTAATCTTCTTTTCTAAGATAGACTTGCCCATCTTGAGCTTATGGGCGTGGGGGAAATCCACAAATGCAGTTTAGTAGGAATTTTTTATTTAGCCAAGAACTAGCGTAGACTTACTGTATTTCTGTGTTAATATCTTGCATAAGTGTCAGCATATACTGTAACACTTTAATCCAGTATCTGAACATTTGCAGTCATACAGTGCATTCTTCCATTGACAACATGCTGATCTGAAGTCATAAACCTGCTGCACGGGTGCATCTTAGCATTCCAAGGATAGATCTCAAGAAGGACCAAACAAATACCACTCTAAGAAATGGCAAACAAAAGCAATCCTAAAAACACAATCAAAGCAGTAAAGCAAAACAATCCATTTAAAAAACTCTTCCCAGGCATCCAGTCACTGAAGGGAAAGCTTGCTTGAAAGCAAAGGTCTTTGCTTTCTTGCAGAAGGACAGCAAAGATGGAGTCCGACTTCTGTCTTGTGGGAGGGAGTTCCAAAGTCTGTGAGCACAAATGTACATCTGAAACCCATTCATTTCAATGGGACTTTTTGGGGTCCGGGTGGCACATGTGTTTAAGTTGCAGTGGGTGCAGCTAATACATGGACTTCACATTAAATACTTTCATAGAAATGGATTGAGGAGATACTTTCATAGAAATGGATTGATACTTTTCAAGTCATGCATTGTCATTTTTTTTGCAATGCTTTATAGGTGATGTATTAATCTTTATGATGCCCAGCTTTCTGGGGGCGGGGCAATGTGTAGCCTGCATTACTGTAATTAAAACTGTAAACTGCCCGTAGACTACCTGAGGTGGTATAGAAGCCAAACACTTTGCTATAAATTGCAATGTTGGTTATTGATAAATTGAAGCAAATTAACTCTTTGTGGATTGTAAAGATTCCAACAAGGGAACACATGAGAAAGAGTGGTCGATAAGTTTTATTGAGTCGCTAAAAACCCAACCAATTGCAGTATTTTTGTGGAGAAAATTCCATTTCCTCAAGATGAGTACAGTCCCTTCCTGGATAGTGGAGAAAAATTGTAGATAGGAATCCAAAAAATGATGGTAGATGTCTGTGAGAGGTATGGTCTCGAGCATCCATGTATTTTAGGAGTTAGAAATTCCTACATCCTGCCCTAAAGGCCAACACATTGGATTGCAAATGGGTCCGCAGGGAAGAATATCTGTCCTTCTGAAAGTGTGGGTCCACTTCTCCAGTTTTGCTTCCACTCTTGCAGTATTTGTTTGGTTGGTTGTTTCCAAGGTAGAGTTTATCCTTCTACTATAGCTGTTGCGAGTTTTTCCGCCTGTATATACCCCAGAGCACAGAGAGAACTCCTAGTTCCCTGAGCTCCTTGCCCTCTGAAGATGCCGGCCACAGAGTCTGGCAAAACGTCAGGAAGAAAAACCTCCAGAACACGGCCAAACAGCCTGAAAAACTCACAGCAGCTATCACATCCCAGCTGTGAAAGTCTTCACGAATATATTTATCCTTCTCCCCTTTCCTGTGTAGGAGATAATTACATCTTTTTCTTTTGACGCAATGCATCTTCTTCCCAGCCACACAGGCAATTTGGAAAGAGCAGAGGAGTTTATTGGTATCCTTTGCAAAGTGCCACCCACTTTTCTTTGGCCATCCAGATAGTCTCTGTGGATGATAATGAGTTTCCTAATTTATTTTTTTTACGGAACTGGAGTGTGGCAGGTCCTTGCACGTCTTTCTGCCTCTTCCTTATTCAGTATTCTGTCTCGTCATCAGATGCTTTGCCTTAGAAAATGACCTTTTCTTGTCCTTTCCAGCAGCGTATTTGAGCAAAGAGAAACATGTCATGGATAAGAGAGGGAGAGCTGTCCCTTTTCGAGAAATTCTGCGCCAGTGTAATAAAGGTAAGCATTCTCTTAACTGATGCTCTTTTAAGGTGTATGTGTTTAATGCTTTCATAGGCATGTTAGTCTTTAAGGTGCCACACTGCTTTTGTCTTATTAATTTTCTTTTTTTTCCTTTTTTGGGGGGGTCTGAAAAGTTTTTGTTTGTTTGTTCTTGAAGCTTGCTTTGATTTCACTGTTTGGGTGATTCATTTTGTGTTCGAGTTTTATTGTTAGAATTCTTTCCTTTTGCCGTCTGTTCCATTTTGAGAGAAGGCTGGGAGACAGGTGTCCTCATTGATGGTGTTATTTAAACATATTTACCCATTTAAAACATTTTACCCCACCTTTCTCCTCGAACGGACTCACGGTGGCTAATTTTAGACCAGCCAGAGACCTAGTGGGTTCCCATTCTTGGGAAGAAGCCAGACCCTGTTGTATCGGAAAGTTTGCTGTGCACGTGATTGAGAGACCTGTGCAGCATGATATAGCAAAAGGAATCATGCAGACATCCTCACAACCCGGGCAGGCCCCAACAGTCTTAGCTGAGTTGTGCTTCAAAGCGGATGCCATGTGGATATTTAGCCCTCCCATCCACAGCAGAAGTACTGCTATGACCTAAGTAACCCAAAGGGTTTTCCTAGTTCAGCCCAGTGGTTCTCAGGTGTTCTTGGTCTAAAACTCAATGAAAGATTCACCATTGGCTGTGATGGCCAGGATTTCTGGGCGTTGCAGTTCAAGAACAGCTAGGGGCTCAAAGTTGAGAACCACTGGCCTATTCCATGATGTGCATTGAAACTGGCTGGGAGAAAGTGGAAAGGATTGTTACATGCTGAGGGGTCCAACACCTTCTCTGACCGAGCTATACTACTCCTAAAGCAACAGATTTGCATATGGTGGCCAAGATCCTGTAGCCTGGTTAAATAAATTGCAGTAGAATTGGCCCATTCCATCATGAGGATCTAGTGCAGTGGTTCTCAACCTGTGGGTCACCAGACTGCATCTCCCAGAAATCCCTTCTAGCACAACAAGCGGTGGAGGCTTCTGGGAGTTGCAGTCCAGGAACATCTGGGGGCTCACAGGTTGTGAACCACTGATTTAGTGAATCAGTTCTCCATAAATCGCATTGATTCCCCTGGGGTTCCTGTTTCTACAATTTACTGTATGTTAGTACTAAAACTCAATTGATTTAATGGGCCTATTTCAATGCAGTTTAAACAATAGGGTTTTGCCACTAGATGGGATGAGTTGTTTCTTTCTGTCCTCATGGCTCCTACTAAGCTGATGGCGTGGTGCTAATGAAAGAGAGTATGAATGTGCTTTATATAGCAAATTTCCAATCCAATACAACGTATTTCAAGATTAAGTCTGTGTCCGATTATGTGCAATGTGGGTTCCACACCTGATCCTTGTAATCCCTGACATTAAAAATAAAGACAACAAATGAAGGCTCCAATGTAGCTTGGTTTCTGTCGTGTTATTCTCTGTCGAAGTCCCTTGATGCATTTGCCTCCCTTACAGAACTAAGAGAAATCTCTCCTTTAGGAAACCAGCACCATGGGAAACCAGTGCCTGTGCTGGCTGGGGAATTTTGGGAGTAGTAGTCCTGAAAAAGAAATGTTCTCAAGCTGTGAGAAATGGGCATGTCTGATGAACTGGAATGTTGACTTGAGAGAAACTTTAAATCTGTAGTGTTTTTATACCTGCAGGGTTATGTTTGAAACAGCTTTTAGCTTTCTGCAGTTCCCCCCCCCCCCCAGACGGAGCAATGATGATGCCAAACAAAGTGGAGAAAGTGGGGCTTTCCAGATGTTGTTGATCTGCATCTCCCATCAGCGCTAGGTGGTGTAACCAGCAATGAAGGATCCTGGGATTTGGAGCCCAACAACATCTGGCATCCATCATTTTTAGATCAGAGCTCCTATCATCCTGCCAGCCAGGATGTCTGTGGCTTGTGGCAATTGTAGTCCAAAGCATTTAGAAAAGGGGTGTCCAAATGTTTTGCAAGGAGGGCCATATGTGGTGAGGTGAAAATGTGTGGGGCCGACCATTCAGCCACATTTGGCCCCAGGCTGGACTTTGGACAAACTTTTAGGACATGCAAGGAGATGGGGAGGACACTGCAGCAATGGAGCTGGGGGCAGGTAGGGTGGGCAGGTGGCTGGGGGTGATGGACAGAGGCAGGGAGGGCAGGCAAACTGTAAAACTGCAAGCTGGTGCCGCCATCCGGTATAGGGAGGGGCCAGCTGGTGGGGATGCATGACAGGGTGAGCCGGGGGGGGTGGAGAAGAGGCTGTGTGCCACTCAAAATTTGAAAATGGGCCACATTTGGCCCCTGGGCCTGACTTTGGACATGCCTGATTTAGAACATGCCAGGCTGGAGTAGAAGCTGTTACATGGCACATTGACCTTCCTGTGGGCAAACACGAGAGCCCGGATCACGGGTCTGGTGTGAAATCGGGCTGACTCTCATTTCGCGTTTGTTGAGTCTCTCTGTCTCTCTGTCTCTTTCTTTCTTTACATCCAGGCTGGACCGATGCCCAGGCACATTGCATTTATCATGGATGGCAACCGCCGCTATGCCCAAAAGCATAAAGTGAAGAAGCTGGAAGGACATTCACAGGGTTTTGCAAAGCTGGCACAGGTGGAGAAGACATGATTTACATCTGATGAAGCGTACTGCTGTCCACATAAACTTGTAACAAATAATGTCACTTCCTCTGCTTTCCCAATATCATTAAGTGACTAAGCTTAACTGAATTGAGAAATTGAAACCAGATGGGGCAGAAGGAGGAAGCAAAGTTTTTTAAAAGCCTAGTAGGACAGATAGCAGGTGATTGGGCATGCTTGAATTATTTCAAATGGGTGAAAGGGCTTCCTGTATATTTTTAAAAAAATTGAAATGTTTAAGAGAAGAATACAAGATCTTTCTTCCAACATTTTTCTATATGCATAGAAAGAGTTTAATTACACTTTCTATCTGAACAGGTACAATCCAGGAAGATTATTTTAATCAAAAGGAAATCTATCCCACCTGTTTTGGAGACTCTCAAGAGATCTGCCTTTACTTGTAGTAGCCCAGATTTCATTAGTAAGAAATTAACTTATTATCCTGTTCACTTATAGCAGCTTTTCTCTTTCCTGCAGACCCTTCAGTGGTGTTTGAGTTTCGGTGTTCGGGAAGTCACAGTTTATGCCTTCAGTATTGAGAATTTCAAGCGTTCTCAGGAAGAAGTGGAAGGGCTCATGGAATTGGCAAGACAAAAATTTACTCGCCTTCTCGAAGAACAGTAAGGCCCTTCTTGTCTACACCAGTTCTGTACTTGTCCATCCTCATCCTGTTATGTGTTTAGATAACTCCTTTGGAGAATGCAGAGAGCAAAATAGAACATTTCTGGCCTTCTCCTGAGCCAAATTAAAAGAATTGTACGTATATGGATCTGGACTTCTTAGTTCTGCAGACTCTTGTAATGTTAATGTCAGTGGCTATTCCATTACCTATAGTTTTCACTGATAGCTGCTGACCATATTGTCCTGATGCAAATGTATTAAGAAGAAAGCCCCATTAAGTTCAATGGGTTACTGCAGCCTAAATGTCATTCAGGTTTTTGAGGTACTTATTTTGTTTTTATTCTGTTCACTGCGGTACACTTTGAATTCATGGTTGCAGAGTGAAAAAATTAAATGGCACTGGAGATCTTTGCAGAGAAGTTTCACATCCGTTGTTGCCTTGCCATCTTTCTTGTAGTAGAGCGCCCAACTCCTGCTGCACAAGACCCCTTGTAACATTTTGCTATCACAAAAAAATATCCTATTTGAAGATACGTATAATGTATCATGGAAACATCTCTATAGATTACTCAGGGCAATTAACCTGGCCTTGTACATGCTGGCATTGCTGAGCTGATGCATGTATCTGGCTTGAATCTTGCTATGTACTCCACCAGGACATCTCTGATAATCTACATGTTGTCAATGAATTGCTGTGAGTTAAGAAGTCAGTACTCCTTATGTACTTGCTGTTCACGAGTCAATTGATGTGTCAAGAGAAGCCATTGCCGACTTAACCGGCATTTATTTGTCATGGAAAGTTATGCAGTTGAGAGTTAACACCAGAAAAATAATAGATTTCTGACCTATGCATTTGGCATGTACAAAAATAAGCATGATGGGACATAGTGTGAGTTGTTAAGCTGAATATTAAGCGCACGTTTTGGCCTTGTATTAGACCTTATCTGAGGTATGTAGAGGAATGGTCACAACAGGCTAGCAGCGCGGGATATGGTTAGCTACCATTGGTCAGTTATGATATCTAGATTCTTCGAGCAAGAAGACGAGAGGACAGAGAGAAGCCATGATTATGCTTGGGATCGTTTTGAGCAATGGAGCTCACCTCCGTTAGGTAGAGTAGGAAAAGTTAGTTTAGGAGAAATCTTGAATGTAATCAGTTAGTCAGGATGACTTAGATTTATTATTGTAGGGAAATAAAACTGTGATTGAGATCTGTTAAGGTTTTGATGCTTTTTTGAATTCTTATTTTTGCATCTTAGACTAGAAAATAAAATACAACTTTTGAAAAGTTAATGTGGCCTCTCGTTTTGAAAAGAACCCAAGAGTAAATCAGAAGGTGAAGATGTTTTGGAGTGTTTTGTCTCAGAGAAAAGGAATAATCTTTACTTTTGAACTCGGCCAGTGCGACCCCGTTTCGATTAACCCTGCACTGTTTTTTGCCTTTTGAAGGGAAAACCTGGAGAAGCACGGCGTATGCGTTCGCGTCCTGGGGGATCTGCCGCTCCTGCCACAAGATATCCAGGAGCAAATTGCCAAGGTGGTGCTGGCTACAAAGCACTACAACACGTGAGTCCTATTATGACTCTTTTTTTAAAAAAAAAATGATGAGCACAAACTGTGGCTGCGCACTTCAGCCGCATAGCACTTCCAGGGGCATTCCGGTTTCCCAGCCCTGCTTTCTCCAGCGTGCGCCCACTCAGACGCAGCAGCATCGCTTCTGAGCACCCCACCCCACCCCACCCTGCCTTCTCCAAGTGCTGCCTCTCAGTGGGTGTTTACAGAACAGCCGGGCAGCCAAACCACCGTTTGTACCTATCTCTGTGGGAGTTTTCTGGGAAAGTGCCAAGCAAACTGATTTTAGGAGAGCAAAGAAAGCAGACACACAGAGATAGATGCTGTTTCTTACAGCCAGCTGAGATTCAGACACAGAACAAAGAAAGTCTGACATGCCTGCCTCAGCAGCCCTCTTTTATTGAGCTATCTAATGTTGATGATTACACATTGGATTACTAATGAAAACATCACCTCTAATAGGGAAGAAATGCCCTTTAGGCTTTGTCCTGCCTCAAAGCAAAGATGAAGAGGAAATAGAAGGTCACTTCCCCCTAGGGATGCAATGTGCCAGGGTCAGGATGGTGTGCCTTTCACTGTAACTCACCCAGGAAGCATACCCGGCAGAGAAAGGTTCCCCACATATCTTGAATCATTTCCCCTTCAGCATCTGTCCCACACCCACCGTGGTGGGGTTGGGGAGCAGAGTTGCTAACTTTGATCTTTTGTTGCCTGTTTTATATCCAAGGAGGGCCGTTTTTCAAAACTGTAAGAGACTTCCCCTTGATTCTGGTTCTGAGCAAAAAAAATTAAAAGCTTTTTCTGCAGCTAAAACAGTGTTTGCACACTGTAAGATAGCCCTTCATGTTCCTTAGAGGGTGTGCAGGGGGAGACTTTTTAAGTTTAAAAAAAGGCAAGGGGTTGAGGGTTGAAGTTACTGGGTGTAGCTAGATATGAGTCACAGGCCTAGTTCGCCTAGTCTTGAGCAAAGCATTTTATGTATCCTCCAGTCAGAAAAATCCGAAGTAGCATACCAGTCTTCATAATAAAATGAGTCCTACATGCAAATTTAGGAACACGGCATGAAAGGAAAATAGATTGGGGGGGGGAGTTCTTCATTTAATATTGATAATGGAGGTGTTAATGTTTGGCTTGTATCAGATGTTCTTTGTTGCTGGGAAAGAGAAGCAAGCCTTTTTTTTTTATTCCTGGTCCTCTGGGCAAAAGAAAAGTCAACCCAGTTGGTTCTCCCTTTATACAAAATACACATTGATCACACCTTTCTGCCAATACAGCAACTCAAAGGCTGACTTCTGTCTGTTTAATTGTCTTGTTCAAGGTGCTTCTTGAATATTGCCTTTGCGTACACATCAAGGCAAGAAATGAGCAATGCTGTGAAAGAATTGGCTTGGGGCGTTGAAGAAGGGCTGCTCCAACCCAGGTAATGGTGTGTGTGTGTGTGTGTGTGTGTTCGGATAGTATGTACTCTCAGATGTGGAGCCACCTAAGTACTCGTTGTAATGTCTCTGTCCAGAATATTCCACCCTAGTTGAAAATGGCCTTCCTGACTTCGGTTCTTCTCTCTCTTCCTCTTAGTGATGTGTCTGAGTCACTGATTGACCAATGCCTTTACTCTTGCAAGTCTCCTCACCCAGACATCCTGATCAGAACTTCTGGAGAAGTCCGCCTTAGTGATTTCATGCTTTGGCAGGTAAAAATGAATGGTTTCAACCCGTCTGCTGGCAGCGAGGGCTGCTTTTCCTGCTCTGCTCAGCCCCATTTTAAGGGGAGCAGGCAATTAACCGTTTGTTTATTTATTTGTTTGTTTGTTTGTTTGTTTATTTATTTATTTATTTATTTATTTATTTATTTATTGGACTTGTATCCCGCCCATCTTCCCAAAGGGAACTCTGGGCGGCTAACACTGATAAAACCAGGAACCAATAAAACCAAAAAACCAGAACATAAAACAGCAGAAGAAGCAAAAAGCAAGATGGCGGCGGGCCAAGGCGAGGAAAAAAAAAACCAAACAAACTAAGTAACAAGGTCACCAAAGGCTTCTCTAAAAAAGAGGTTCTTCAAGGCCTTCTTGAAGGCCAGCAGGGACTCCAACAGGCGCAGCTCGCTGGGGAGGTGATTCCAGAGTGAGAGGCCCACCCCAGAGAAGGCATGGTCCCGCGTACGCGATTTCCATGCCTCTCTGGGTGTGGCCACCCTCAGCGAGCGCGCCTGTGCTAATCTCGAGGATCTGGTCCCAGTTGATCTTTGGGAGGTGAGCTCCGCCAGATACTCTGGTCCCAAGCCGTGGAGGGCTTTGAAAATCAAAAGCAAGACCTTGAACCTGATCCGGAGGGCAACGGGAAGCCAATGCAGGCGAGCCAGGACTGGGGTGATGTGCTCGTATCTACGAGCACCCACCATCAGCCTAGCCGCCGCATTTTGCACCCGCTGTAACCTCCGGACCAGGGCCAAGGGCAACCCCACGTAGAGGGCATTGCAATAGTCAATCCTCGAGATCACCAGGGCCTGCACGACTGTCTTCAAGGAGGACTCATCAAGGTACTGGCGGATCTGGGCGATCCTGCGGAGATGGAAAAAAGCGGCCCTGGAGACAGCCATCACCTGGGATTCCAGGGAGAGGGCTGAATCCAGGGTCACGCCCAGATTCCTGGCCCTGTCTGTAGGCTGGAGGGAAACACCCCCCAGCATAAGGAGGGGGCCATTGTACCCGGACGAGAGCGCCCCGAAAAACAGAACCTCCATCTTCTCCGGGTTAAGCTTGAGCCGATTATCTCTGGTCCATTCCAGAACGGCCTCCAGACACAGGTCGAGGGAGTGGACGGCCTCCACTGCAGACAACGAAAAGGAGAGATAGAGCTGCGTGTCATCAGCGTACTGATGACAGCGAACTCCAAATCTCCTGATGACCTCCCCCAGCGGCCTCATGTAAACATTGAACAGCATAGGAGAGATTGCCGACCCCTGGGGCACCCCACAAGGGAGGGTCCAAGGAACCGACAAGGCATCACCCAGCTGAACCCGCTGAGTCCGATCGCAGAGGAAGGAACGGAGCCAAGCCAAGGCCTGGCCACCAATACCCGCCTCCGCGAGCCGGACCAGTAGGTTACCGTGGTCGACGGTATCAAAGGCGGCTGAGAGATCAAGGAGGACCAACAGGGAGGAGCTCCCCCTGTCAGCCTCCCTGAGGAGGTCATCCTGCAGAGCGACCAGGGCAGTCTCGGTCCCACGAAGAGGTCTGAATCCAGACTGGAAGGGGTCCAGGATATGATTAACCTCCAGAAATGACTGAAGTCGGACAGCAGCCACCCTCTCGACTACCTTGTCCAGGAAGGGGACAATGGCGATCGGACGATAGTTGGATAAATCGTCCAATGCCATGCCAGGTTTCTTAAGGGTGGGTTTCACCACGGTCTCCTTTAAACGAGAAGGGAATCGTCCCTCCCTAAAAGAGGCCGTGGCGGTGGCAGAAACCCACCTAGGCATGTCCCCTTTGGCAGATTTAATAAGCCACGCTGGGCAACGGTCAAAGGCCCGTTCAGGGCAGTGCCAGTCTGAGGGTAAGTACAAGAGCCCCCAGCTAGCCACCCTCCCAGGCCCGACCTGACCTTCATCCACATATCACAGATTTTCAATTACCGCGAGTTGGGTCGGGTTGGGTCCCTAGCTCCTCCGATAGCCGGGGGTCACTGTACGCTAAAAATTGAAGTGCATCTTATACATGGAAGTAAGCCAAGAACTGTGTGGTTGTATAATTTTTGTTCATGTTGGCCAACTGGATTTCAGTGAGTATGTTACAAAGCAGGACGCCTGAGACTGCCATAATCCCTGCCTTCTGCAGTGTCTTCTTCAGCTGAAATTCTTTGAATTCTTTTCCAAAGCAGCCCCAGGTAGAGCATGCTGCAGTGATCGCATCTAGATATGAACAGTGTCAGCCATATATTTTTTTAAAAGTGGCTGCCTTAGGCGGCAGAATCCAAAGGGTGGCTTGCTGGTACCATCCACGTGCACCTCATAGCAAGTTTCAAGTATAAAGCTCTGCAGTAATGGATCAGACATCTCAGAAGTAGTTGTGTTACAAACTGGAGGTCCTGAGCAGTACCAGTGGCTCTTCACTCGCTTGTTTGCAAGTCATAACTTCTTGGTCGAGCATACTCCCTTGTTACAAGGTAAGATAGTTGTAGGGTTTTATAGGTATGTTCTAGAGCAGCAGCGGCAAACCTTTGGCACTCCAGATGTTTTGGACCACAGCTCTCACAGTCCTTTTAGTACAGGCTTGGAATTCTGGGGGTTGTGGGCCAAAACATCTGGAGTGCCAAAGGTTCACCACCACTGTTCTAGTGTAATTAGGGTATTGTGACATCACTCAATCACATCCCTTTCCCCACATGCTGTGCATTAAGTTTCTTTTCATCTGTCTTTCTGCAGACATCCTATTCTTGCCTTGTGTTCCAGCCTGTGTTGTGGCCGGAGTATTCCTTTTGGAATTTATGGGAAGCCATCCTTCATTTTCAGATGAATTATAATGCTTTACAGGTAAGAAGACCAAGAAATGTAAGAGCTATGCAGATTTGTTTTGAACATTTACTTGATTGCTGCCATACCTAGAAGACTAAGGAGCACACTACAATTGACTTGAAAGCGCCACTGGGGCCCCACCAACAATGTATAATTTTGCCACAATGAGAGTGCATATGCCTATCAGAGTGATAGGTTCAAAAATATGAAACATGATGTGACTAATGAGTGATCTCCAGGAGTGAACTTCAGTATCATTGTTTTTTTAATGTTACTTAGCTTAGTCTAGAATATGTGTTTTAGTGCCTATAGTATCATATTATGTCATTAGGGGGCAGACTTCCCCAACCATTTCATAATCTGCCAGTTGATGCAGTTTGAAGCTATGAAGAAAAGGCATATTTCCTTATTTCCCTCACTCCAATCACCTGTACTTCAGAGGATTGTAGGGGAGCATCATTGCAAGGAACTTGCCTGGACTTCCAGCTGCTATGCCTTCATTCGTTGTGGTCAGCACACCCAACTTTGGTAACTACTAAGGTTACTGAAGCTCCACCCAATTGTCCTCCTCAGAAACCAATGTCCTCGTTAGCACTGGACTGGAGTAGACCACTCAGGTGTACTTCAGAGAATCTGAAAATACCACCCTTAGTACCTCTGCAACATTTCTTGAAGATTTTGATGTACCAAAATCAAGCAGCCCACCCACAATTTGACTGCAACATCCAAGATCACTTGTTTGTTGTACATATTGAAGGAATGCTGCCTGAGGAATTTTGGGAGCTGTCGTTTTTAAAAAGAGATCAAGATCCTATCTTGGGTTTCAGTGATACCACCCACAGTTCCTTCAGAAACTTTAACTTGTATGTTTTGGAATATACCTTCCATTGACCGTGTGACATTCAAGCTGCGTTCCTGCCAGGAAGCATGAAATGCCAATGTTTTTACCAGTGCTTCGTGCAATGGATATTGGAGACATTATTCAGATCTTTTGTCTGCAGATGAACTCTATCATGATGAAGAAATACATTAATCACCTATTTGAATTCATACTAACAGAGAGCAATAGAATAGGACCTTGATGCAGGGGAAACTGTCACTCACTAGCTAAGTTGTCACAGGGCTCAATGTCCCAAGTCACAATCTTTCTAGCACAGCATCTGTACTAAATGATGTAGTTTTGGGGAAGAGGTACTGCACCACTGTTTTCATGATCAAACCAATCTGGTGAGAGTGTCATAGTGGAACTGGAAAAGGTGCAAAAGAGAGTGACTAAAATGATTACTGGGCTGGGGCACCTCCCTTATGAGGAAAGGCTAAAACATTTGGGGCTCTTTAGCCTGGAAAAAAGGCGCCTGAGGGGGGATATGATTGAGACGTACAAAATAATGCAGGGCATGAGTAATGTGGATAGAGGGACACTCTTCTTCCTCTCACAAAATACCGGAACTAGGGGACATACACTCAAATTGAGGGCTGGGAGAGTAAGAACAGACAAAAGAAACTATTTTTTGTACCCAATGCGTTGTTAGTCTGTGGAACTCCCTGCCACAGGATATGGTGATGGCATCTGGCCTGGATGCCTTCAAAAGGGGATTGGAAAGATTCCTGGAGGAAAAGTCCATCACAGGTTACAAACCATGATGGAGATGTGTAATCTCCAGGCTTAAAACCAGCGTACTTCAAGGGCCAGATGCAGGGGAGTAGTATCCGGAGACAGATATCTAGTCTCATGCGCTCCCAGACCCATTTGTTGGGGCCACTGTGAGATACAGGAAGCTGGACTAGATGGGCCTTTGGCCTGATCCAGCATGGCTCTTCTTACTGTATGTTCCTATGTTCTTATGAGTTTGATTTTTATGATGTTTCATATGTGTGTCCTTTAAAAGACAAAAACTAGTGGTGAAGCACAAAAGTGGAAAAATCTTTTATAGTGTTCCTACCCGCTATAACAACAAGATGAATGCCCTGCTGTACTGATGCTGAAGCATAATTTAGGGGAAATAAAGCAAAATTAATTCAAAGAGAAAGAACTGTCTGAGCTTAAAATGTGAGACTCGCTCTCTTTTTTTTAAGGTGGTGGTGAGGGGGAGTGGAACCAAAAGAGGCTCAGATCAAGCAAAAGCCCATCCCTGTTGCAGTTGGTGTTTTTATTCATCAGATGTAGTCTTTCCCAACCTGGCGATGGCAACCATGTTGACTAGCGATGATGGGAATTGTATCCGGGCAGAGGTGTTGTCTTAGTAAGTCAGTTCTATGAGATAATATATTGTTCCTTCTTTTTTTTTTACACATCTAGAAAGCCAGGGATTTATATATGGAAGAAAGGAGGTGGCAGCAGATGGAAAAAGACAAAGCTTCTGTGTTGGAGAAGCTGAAAGAGGAAGGCTCTACAGCCTGCGCAGATACTCAGCGGCGGCGGGCCCTCTTACAAGAATTAAGAGCTCAGCGAGAAGAGAGAATCAGGGTTTTTTTGGAGGCCCTGGAAAACAAAAGAATGGACTTCTTAGAAAAACTGAGTACGGTATCTGCATGACAAGAAGCTGCCTGTAGGGCTGAACATGGGTGCCGGAGGGTAGGGAACACGAAGGAACTGAGCCGAGTTAGAAATGCTTTAGCTGCTGCCTAGAGGGAGTAACGTGATCATGGGAACTTAAGTTTTGCATGTGTGTTCTTTGTAGGCATCTGCCAAGGCTTTACCTTGGATATGGGGAACCCCCGCATAAATATTTCTGGACAACAGCTCCCAGTGTCCTTAAACTTTTGATATGCCATGCATGGCTGATGGGTCTCTAAGTTCAACACCATGGGGCCGTGAGTTCCCCACCTGTGCTTAACCTCCTTTTGTATGTCTGGTCATTATCCAGTCTGTGGTTGAGGGTATGGCAGATAAGTTCATGCTTCCTCATTTGGCTTTTGGGTTAAAGCTAACAGAACAAAATACGTAGTTTGGCATGGAATTAGTTCTTAAAACAGTCAGCCTTAAAATTGATCTGTGTATGTGCAGAAATGTGTGCATGCAGCCACGCTTTCGTTCTGCCATCCCCAATGGCAGAAGAGGGTCCAGAAACTCTCCAGCGTTCTGTATACCCAAGTGCAATACGAGGTAGGGAGCGGCAATTGAGAGAATGACAAGACCCTGCTGTATGGACACAAGCAAAACATGTTTAGAATGAGGCCACCACTTTCTGGAGGAGCTTTGTACTCTGTTGGTTTTGGATAGAGACACAATGGTGAAATCCTGTTGCGTAGTGTAAGCCAAATCATAACTCTGGGTCTCTTCCTTCCTGATTATTATTTTTATTTTATTTTATGAAAAAAACACCTCCGTTGTGATTCTTTGGCTGCATGTGAACACACAACAAGACAGCACTCGCATGTAACCTCCAAGAATCATGGCAGGGGAGAAACTGACTGAAAGTTGCCATGTGGTTTACGCTAAAGAACAGAATTTGTTTTTCATTCCTTTGTTCTTTGCATAAAATGATGGAAACTCCCTGGTTTGGAAAACCAGGGGGCCTCTGTATGTACGCAACACAAGAGCGTGTGACATTTCAGTGGCTTCAGTAAATTGGGAGAACATTTCTTCTGTTTGGCTGCATGTGTGTTCCAGAGCTCTGCGCAGACAGGCTGGCCATGATTTTAAGTTCTTCAAGATGTATCCAGTGCAGTGGTTCTCAACCTGTGGGTCCCCACATGTTCCTGGACTTGCTGTGCTGGAAGGGGTTTCTGGGAGTTGCAGACCAGGAACATCTGGGGACCCACAGGTTGAGAACCACTGATCTAATGCAACATCTTATCTGGGTTTTTGAAGGGGTTGATTTATTTCTGGGTGGCTGTCTGGAGCAAAGCAACTTGGGTGGCACTACAAAATGTTCCCTATTTTTTAAAAATTACACTTAAAAGTCAACATTCTGGATACAGTGCTGAAAATGAGGGTGTCAATTAACTAGGTATGTTTGTCACATATATCTTTTTAAAACAGTCTGATCGTTATCAAAAGTTTCTATTCTAAGCGAGTCTAAAAACGTGCAGCGTAATGGTAGTTGTCTGCTGTTTCATTCTAAAAAGATGAAGATGAGTTTGCTTCTTGATGCACGTTACTATGAAATACCAGTGATCAATAAATTATGGGAACTTATTTCTTGCACAGCAGTATTTTTTCAGATATCCTGAAGGTGGGCTGCCAGCTATCCTGGCCCTTGGCTGTGATCTGCATTAAGATAATCAGAAAGATCTCTTCACTGGGTTCATTTTATACAAAAATTACCAGCAGAAAAACAGGCTCCTTTTGTGACTCCCTGACTCTGAATTGCTCTCAGACATATAGTTGTCTGGTGCTAGCATTGTTTCTTTAAGTGCAAGGTCACAATCTCCTTATTTGCACCAATATTTTAAAAACATGTGAAAAATAAAAAAAAACAATTATAGTATATAACTTGGATCGGTATTTTCATTGTTGCCTAACAGTGTTGAGCATGTGTTGATTTTATCATTGAGATTAATGTCTCTTTGATTCAGTCTCACTCTCAAATCTTTCTGGGATGAAGGTATTTTATAATTTTTAAAAAAGCATATGTACATTCAAAATGTAACATCTATGCTTCTGATCAAGGTCAGGTTTCTAGATCATGTGACTTCTTTAAAAATACTGTATCACATGCTAACCAGTAACCACCATTTTCCTCATGCAATTCTATGTTCAGAATTCCATTTGTCTAGGTGTAACATAATAATATGCCTGCATGAATGTGCCTCGATGTTATGCCCTGGCAACAAGGATTACAGATGATGACACAATGTGCCTGCCAATGTGCTGGGTGAATAGCACTTCTGCTTTGATGTAATTGGAGCTACTGAGGGTGTAGCATCAGGCTGTTCAATAGGATTCCAGCCAAAGTGCTGGTTGTCTTCTAGGTTTATAGATCTGTGTGGCTTGGAACTAGGATATCTGAAAGATTCCCCATGCTGGGGTGATGAGCTTTTGACGCACCAGGTGTTTTTCGACTACAGCCCACACAGTCGTTTATCACTGGCAGCATGGGTTGGAGATTTGGGGAGTTGAAAGTACCTAAGATCCACCACCCATGCTGTATGCTTATATGATTTTGCCCAATAGGAAAGAACATTGGGACATGACCTCTTGCATGCTCACGTCCTAAGACAAGGGTGCTTTGATCTGAGCACTGAATCATTTCATAGGCTCCTGTTGATGTGTCATTTCCACTGTAGTTTTAACAGTTAGTTACTCTACTACTACTGTGTGTTCAGTATGCCCCCCGTGCTATGTGGATTTAGTTCTTTGCTGCTATTAGTTTTAAATTCTAAATTAGAAGGGTTCAGTATTCCCACAGGCAATTTACTGGGGAGGATCCAGAAAACATTTTGGGGAAGCCCACATATTTATTTAACGTCAGTAGCTTTTAACTTGACTAAACAAGCATACAAGTACTGTATGTGCATGTCTATTTAAATAGGTGGAATAGATCACCCTAAGAGAATGGTTTAGTTGAATGGTGGTTCTTTTGTGGTTCCACTATTGTTCCTGGAAAATGACAGCAATAGACCAGTTTGTGTTCTTTTAAGCTATATAAAGTTTTATGTTATACTGTAATTTGGGGAGGTGGGGATGTTTCATCTTTTTTATTAGAATCCCAAGAGTCATGAACCCAGAGGAAGTGCAGATGGTATACAGTACACTTAAGATGTAAGCAAATCTTAACCTTTTGTATATACAACAATATCTGTTTTCTTTTCCTTTGTACTCAGAATTAAGCATGGAGGATCAAATCACAGAATTATGACAAGGCCATCGAGTCAAGCAGGGATACAAATCATAGGAATAGAATAAAATCCTTTTATAGGCCAAGTGTGATTGGACACACCAAGAATTTGTCTTTGATAAAGATGCTCTCAAGGTGCATAAGAAGAAATATAAAAGAATCATATATTCAACAGTAGCAACACAATACAACAGCACAATATAACATTATTTAAAATTAATTATTCAGCAAGTTAATAGCACTTGGGAAAAAGCTGTCTGTTACAGGATATTTGTTGCAGGATATCTTATCAAGATACAAACAGGTGAGGGTAGGGGACTGTAACTCTTTCTCCCCTGTTGTGGTCCCAGTGTAACTTTTGCTTCCCATGCCTACAATTTGATCCTAAGAATTAAAGAACAGGTTACATTATTCTGTAAATTTTGAGTCTAGGGATATGTTTCCATTTCCAAGTTGAATTGAACTCACAATCTTTCCACAGAAAAGTAAAGAACAGCTTTGGCCACAATCTTATTGCCAGTTTACAGTATACTTGTGTAATAAAAATTGTGGACGTTTTAGTAGCAAACTGCTGCTCATTATGGAGATGATGACTGCATTCCTTGGTGTCTGTCCACCCAGCAACATAATCTAAGAATTGAATCAGTACTTTGTTAATGCACGATGGTTTTCTGCCAAGACTTCCACAGTTACCCTCACTTAAACGTATATCAGCAACAGGATTCGGGCTAATATGAGTAATGTTTGAAAAACAGGAAACGGGGCATGCATGCTGATTTACTATAAAATGCCCAGAGGTCTGCCAATACATTCCAGTGTACTCTACTGCTTTAGATCTGTTTGTGCCAGTGTGAAATAAATTAGACTGGTTAGAATGTGGCAGAAATAAAATTGTATATTTCAATATCTTTTGGTTTTGGTAACTGACATATAAGATTAAATTTTTAATTACCTGCTATACATACTAATATTCAGTAACTTCTGAATTCTGGCCTATTTTGGATTGGAAAGGACAAGCTTTGTCCCCAACCCATTGTCTGCTGTATATGAAGAACCGGGTGCTGGTATTATTCTTGTAGTTTGGGTCTGGTAACTGTAGTTGGACACTTAACTCAGTTTTTATAATTTCCTTGATGAAAGAGTACAGTAGAAGTAAAATTGAGTTATTTTGATAAGTTTGATGTTTCCACTGTTGCTATCATGACAAAATTATGCTTTGACTATATACAGTGGTACCTCTTAAAACAAATCTAGTTCGTTCTGCGGGTCACTTTGTTTTAAGAAAAATTGGTTTTAGAAAACACAGTTTCCCATAGGAATGCATTGAAAATGGATTAATAATAATAATAATTTATTGTCATTGTGTGTATATACACAGTATACACATACAACGAAATTCAGACACCCAGAGACCAGATTACACACACACACACACACACACACACACACAAATCCCCAGACACTCTCACACACAATAAAAAACCCTTCAACACACAACACATAAAAATCCCCGAACACTCCCCCACCCACCAACCCCCCCCCCTAAAAACACAAGCATCTACACAATAGGCTAGGTAATCCTGTCCAAGTGCTCACTGCTGGTGGTCCTTGAGTTCATTATTAAGTGCAATTATAGCTCTGGGATAAAAACTGTTCAGAAGACGTGTGTTCCGAGTTTTAATTGTTCTGTATCTTCTGCCAGAAGGCAACAGTTTGAAGAAATTGCAAGCAGGATGAGTAGAGTCTCTCAGAATGTTGTGTGACTTTCTCAAACAGCAAGATGTGAAGATGTCATCCAGGGTTGGTAGTTGGAGCCCGGTAACATTCTGCGCAATTTTAATTATTCTCTGTAGAGCTTTTTTGTCTGCTACAGAGCTGCTCCCATACCACGATAGCATACCATAAGTTAGGACACTCTCAATGGTGCTGTGATAAGTAGATGCTGAGATAAATTCATCTTCCTGAGCATTCTCAGGAAATACAGCCTCTTCTGTGCCTTCTTCACAACCATATTGGTGTTTGCAGTCCATGAGAGGTCCTCTGAGATGCAAGTGCCCAGATATTTAAAGCTACCAACCCTCTCCACCTCCTCACCATTTATGTACAATGGTAAATGTACATCTTTCTTCCTCCTAAAATCAGTTATAAGTTCTTTAGTTTTTTTGGTGTTAAGTATAAGATTATTTTCTTTACACCACTGAGTCAACCCTTGTACTTCTTTCCTATAAGCAGACTCATCGTTCTTACTAATGAGCCCCACCACTGTTGTATCATCTGCAAATTTGATGATTGTGTTGGTGTTATACAGTGGGGTGCAATTAATCTGTTCTGGAAGCTATGGATCGCTTTGTTTTATGAAAATTTTGTCTTATGAAATGTGGTTTCCCATAGGAATGCACTGGGAATGGATTAATCCATTCCAGAGTCTAGCGTAAAGACAAAAATAATTGGGGTTTTTTTTCCTGGGCACATGGGGAAGGGTTTTTTTGTCTTCTGAAGCATGCCTATTCCCAGAATTTGTTTTTCTTCCTACGAGTTTCTTGTCTTACAAGGCATTTGTCTTAAGAGGTACCACTGTACAGTATGATTTGACCTTCTGGTCAGTTTCAGGCTGGATCAGTCCTGGTGTTTGGTAGGTTTAGTTCTTTCCTAGACCTTTATTGCATTTTTTAAAATAAAAAGGCAAGGTTGCAGCTTATTGATGGCATTGATGTTTCACATGCACCAGGTTGTACCACGTCAGGTATGCCTAGGTAAGATGCTACCAACCAGCTTAGATAATGTTGAACTAGATGACCCTGTAATAGAAGTTGGTTCATGTTGCCAAGTTTTCTGTCTGAATGGGAGGGAAGACGGGGCTCTTCAAATCTTTCAGGAAAAGCAGCTGTTACCATGTTGTAGCATAATTGTGTGTGAACTTTTCAGAGAGTAGTCATTTGGCCATATGGGGCCAAAGATGATTTCTGCAGTGGTGACCTGGGTGCCTTCCAGAAAGGCTATGAACCTGATGGTGGTGGTGGGCAATTGGTATTCAAAGGCAATAGACAGAACATCACTGGACTCTTCACAAAACAGTCCTTGGGAGAGGGTTCACTATCTGGATCGGTGCTCAAAGGTGGGTGGCAGGGTCCATCTCTCCTTGATGCCTTGGATCCATCAGAGCCTACTGTTCCGATGGTTGCACCCAGTGTTGGCAAATCTTTGGCACAGGTGCCAAAGGTGGCACGCAGAGCTCTTTCTGTGGGCACGCAACATCACCCCCTCACAGCCATGTCACTCTCCCCTCTGCTCGGAGCACGCCACTGTGCTCTGTGCAGAGACTTCGCAAAGGGGAGGCAGCGGCTTGTGGGCTCATTCGTAGCCTCAGTTTACTCTCTATTCACGCTGCTCTGGGCATCCCAAAGGCGGGGTGGCTGGAGAGCAAATGGGAGCTATGAAGGAGCCCACAAACCGCTGCCTCCCCTTTGCCCGCCTTTCTGCACAGATCCATTTTGAGACCAGCAGCTACTGGAAATTCAAAAGCCTGTTCTTCCATCCTCGCTTTCCCAAAGGATTTGTGACCCAGCGTATCATTGTATTCAGGTTAAATGGCTGTATTGGCACTTTGCAAAAAAATCAAATTGTTTGGAGTAGCAGTTTGGGCACTTGGTCTCTAAAAGGTTCGCCATCCCTGGTCGTATCCTGTAGGTAGGGCAAATAATGGTGCTGAAAAGGACAGCTCCCCACTTGGCCCCTGTCAAGGAAGAGCGTCGGGACTAAGGGCGGCGACGGGCAACCTCTCTCCCTTTCGCCCTGGGGTGTGTTTGCGCGCGTGTGTGTTTTGTGTGGTGTGTGTGTCTGTGTGCTGGGGGGAAGAGATGGGCCGCCGAGGCCCTGCGCGGCTTCCTCTTGGAGGAGACCCTCCCAGCTCGTCGTCAAGGTCGAAAAGGAAGGGGGCGCTGTGGGTGACGTTCGGCGGCCCGTCCGCGGCGGAGCAACGACTGCGCCTTCTGTTCCTCCCGTGGAGCGCACGGAGAGGCCACCATCTTCCTCCCCACCCACCCACAGCTTTGCCCCCCAAGGGGCGCGTTCCCTTCGGGTTCCCATCGGGGCGGGAAGAGCCTGGCGGGAAAGGCGAGGGAGCGCCTCGGGGGCGCCGTTGTCCCCCTGTCCGGCTCCTCCTGGCGGAGGGCGCCTCAGGTGCGCCAACCGGGTCCCTCTTTCCCCTCCTTGCAGGCGACAGCGGGGGGGGGGGGACACTGCACCGTCGTCGTCTCACAACGACACCCCCTCCCCCGCAAAAAAAAAAAACCGCTGCAAGCCCTTGCGGGCTCACCTGGACGCAAACGCGCGGGGACTTCGCCATTTTTTGGCGCAATGTTTTTGCAACGCGTTCTAAGAAGGACCTAAGAAGGAGCGTTTTCAATTTCACACAGCAGGGAGGACGTGTATGTAGAACTCCGAGGGGTGCATTTCGCGCCCCCCTCATACCATCTACTGTACGTTTATATCGAAAAAACCGGCGCGCTTGTTTTATTTTTCCCGGCGCGTCTTATCCCGCGGCAGAAATGTGTGTATTTCTGTGTACGATGAGGTTCTGTAACTGAAAATAATTGGTTTTTAAAAAATGAGAGGAAAAAAATCTGCCCCCATTTTCCAGGACCAAGCAACAGCTTTTTACATGGAGGATGGAAGGCGACCAGTTGCGCGCGCACCCGCCGCTTCCTCGCCTCCCCTCCCGGCGCCCGCCCTGGCTGGCCTTCGCCACGTGACGCGCCCCGTCCAATGAGCGGTCGGGGCGGTGGGGATCCGGCTGGAACCGGTTGGGCCGTGTCCGGCTCTATATAAAACTTTATAAACACCCGATTCAAATTTAGTGGGGTCGCGAGCGACACGAGCGAACCCGACAATCGGGGGGCCCTTCCTCTTCCTGCCCGCCCGCCTTTCTCTCCTCTCTGCGCCGCTTTCCCGCACCGCCGGCCGCTTCTTCTTCTTCCTCCTCCTCCTCGCACCTCAGCCTTCTCTTGTCTCCCTCTATCTCTGTGTCACGCGCCGCCGACATGCCCAAAAGAAAGGTACGTGGCTGCGGCGAGGCGAAACTCGGGGACCCCGGGCGCGAGACGGGCGCCGTTGGGGGGCAGGGGGGGAGGAAAGGGAAAGGAGCCGTCGAAGGAAAGGGATGGCTTATGCGGGGGTGCGAGACGGAGCAGCCGCCATTTTTATTATTCCCCCCTCTCTTTCCTTCCTCTTCTCCTTCGCCCCCTCCGCGCCATTCTTTCCCCCTCCCTTTCCCTCTCCCCCCCTCTTTCCCTTCCCCTTTCGGGCGATTAACGGTTGTGTGAGGCAGGGGCGAGCGCGCGAGGCGGCGCAACGGTTGTCGTCAAGACTGAGGCGCGAGGAGGGGCGAGGGAGGAGGAGGAGGGGGCGGAGCCGAAGCGACCGTTAACTGCCGCGCATTCTCGGTGGCCTATTAGGGGGAGCGAAGGGAGGAGGAGGGGCGGCTCGGAACCTGGCGAAGGGAGAAGGCGGCGCGCGGGGGCCTGTGGGAAGTGTGTATGGGGAATGGAGGGGGGAGAGAGAGGAGGGGCGGCGCGCGCGCCCGTGTTAATTATTGGCTGCTCCCGTGCCCTCGAGCCGCGCTCCGCCAATAAGAAGAGGGCGCGTGCCGGAGGTGGGGAGGGGGGAGAAGGGGAAACGGAACCAGATCCGATCCGCGTTGGGTTTTGGCGGGACTCACGTGCGGGGTCGGAGGGGGCGGCGGCCTCGCGCTCTTGTTTCCCACCCACCCACCCCTCCCTAAACGATGCGGGTGCTTCCCCTTCCCATCATAAGCAGGCTCCCCTGGGGAGGAGAGGGGGGAGGGAGAAAAGGCGGGAAGGGCTGGACGCCTCCGAATAAAACGTTAGGTTTAAAAATCCCAGGGTGTGGAGAGAAAGGAATTCTGCTGAGGGCCGGACGCGAGTGCTCCGTTTTGTCCTCTTCAGCGAAGGTGTTCGGAAGGCCCCTCCATTTGCCTTAAATACCCTGTTCAGAAACAACATTCGTCCACATCCTTCGCTGTGACAAGGGTCGTGGGCGATGGCTTTTGCCGCTTCCAAGGAAAGAGGGAGTCTGAGCTGAAAGCTTCCTGAAGTGTGCCACGGCAGTTGCTACACGAACCCGTTGCAGGAATTGCCAAATCCGCACTTGCAACTGCACAACAGACTTTCTGAGTCCGATTTTTCAAGTTGCTTTTAGGGCACGAGGCCTAGGAGGTTGCCCGAGTTCTAATTCCAGTGATGTTGCTTTAAATTTAGGAGAGGCAACAGAAGCATAAAAGGAACGGCTTCCTAGATCTGCAGAGGCACTAAGAGTAGGAAGAAAAGCCTCAATTTACAAGATCAAAATTCCAGAAATAAGTGAGATCTTGGGCTTGTTGCATGGGCTCAACAGAGGTCACACTGTTCAGAAATAAAAGGACCTATTATGTTGTCTAAAAAGCTGCAAGGCTGGGGAATAAAGAATAATGGATCAAAATAGGAGGCATCTGGCAATGCTATTACCAGCACAGCCCTCCAACAGACACATCTCTCTTTGCTAGGACACGAGATCTCCAGAAATACAAATATCAGTGTATTGAAAAAAGAGATAGATATTATATGCAGTGTTGATAGTTCAGTCTTCAGTGAAATAATAATTAACATAACCATGGGGACAATGTATTCATTAAAGGTTCCTTGGAGCTATATATACTTCTTTAAAAAGTAAATCTTAAATGTTTGGATTTTTCTGATGGCTCCATTGAACCTCAAAAATACATGATATGCCAGTTTAGTATTGTTTTCAGTTGGTTTTCTTTGTGCAGTTGGAAATACTGTATGTCAACAAATTTCACAGATAATATGCTGAATTAGCAATTTTGTAATGTCAGGTGCCACTATTCTGCCCTTTATGCCATGAAAGTAACACAGGTAATCAAGATACTGTAGTTACGAGACTGCAGATCTAAAACCTAAATAAGGAGGAATCAGTTAAGAAACAAATGTCTGTTTTGTTGTCTGGCCAGTACGCTATTGTTAGCTGCAACTAAGAGTAGATTAGTTGACTCAGTTGGTGAATGCCAAGCTGAGACACATTAAATCAGTAAGTCTAGTTTAGTAGGCAGGGACTTGGGAGTAGGATAGTGCCCTTTAGGCTTTAAATGAGTTTATTATTAAAACCCAGTCTTTAGAGAATCAAAGCAGAATTTTGTTCTTGTGTTTCTGTGGTCATTTCAATTTTGAAATTATTTTCAGGCTGAAGGAGATACCAAGGGAGACAAGGCCAAAGTAAAGGATGAGGTAAGAATGTCAGTTTTTATTTCTGCAACCTGAACAACCTGGGTTGTACTTGTAAGTTATTACAGGAAACCGATTTTATATTTTCATGGTCCAGACAAACATGTTTCATTGATTTTAGTAAGCTCTAAATATTTCTGAATCTATCCCAAAGACTACTATATACAGCATTTAGATTTTTGTACTACACTGGGTTTATTTAAAACTTCTAACTTATTCACAAGTTATATAAATTGAGTGAGATGTGTTTCAGTTTGGGTTGGTTGCTGTTATATTTTAGGTGACCTAATAAAGTATAGAAGACAGCTAAGCTATTGTGGTTGCTTTGAAGTCTGATTTTAAATTATGTCTCCTTTACAGCCGCAACGGAGATCAGCAAGGTTATCTGCTGTAAGTATATTGTGTAATAGAAGGCTTTGGGGGTGTTAAGATTGATACTTGTAACTACCAATGATAGCATTGCTGTCGACAACCCACATGCTAAGGGCAAAAACTTGTGTAGGAAAAGCAGTAGTGCTCTTTTCGCTAGACTAGAGCTACCTGTCATACTTGAAAATATGAAAACTTGGAAGAGTCAATTTTTGAATAGTTCTGAGTAAGAAAAGCCCTTTTTGTTCCCTTGGTGCTGCAAGTCTGGTATGACGTTGAGTTTAGACCAGCCCTGGGTTGTCTCCAGTAGAAGAGAATAGTGAACTACTTCTGAATGTTCTGTACCTTTAAAAAGCCATTAAAAGGGTTTCCATAGATGATATATTCTAATCCTCTACACCTCACAGTGGACACATTTCTATTACTAATATTTTCTTGTACACCGTTTTCACTTATAGAAACCAGCTCCTCCAAAGCCAGAGCCCAAACCTAAAAAGGCAGCTCCAAAGGTAAAATTAAAATTTGAAATTTCATCTTGAAAACATTAGTCAGATATAAGTATGGGAAGCTAACTTAAATACCCGGGAACTCGTTCATATGACAATATATTGGTTGTTTCATGAAGTAATAGCTATCAATGTCTTTTTGTTGATTCGCAGAAGGGTGAGAAGGTACCCAAGGGAAAGAAGGGGAAAGCTGATGCAAACAAGGATGGAAATAACCCTGCAGAAAATGGAGATGCCAAAACAGACCAGGTATAATAGCAAAATAATATAAGCTGTGTTTAATTTTTGAGCACCATGGATGTGAATCGAGTTCATAATTGCATTTTAATGTGGACAAGCCATAAGTTCATCTAAACTTTAATTATGGGCATGTTGTGTACAGAATGATCAGTTATAGCAGTAATAGTTCTAACGGCACAATGAACTAAGGTTGAGGACGTCCTTTGTTCACCAGCTGTGTCTGCTTTTCTCATCAAATGGATTAATTTTGGCAGTAGGTGTGTGCCTATTTCACGCACACTGAATTCGTACAGATACTGGCCACGTGAATAGTAAAGTTCCCATCAATATAAAGTACTATTTTATAGGACTGTCTTTTGTTTTTCAGGCACAGAAAGCTGAAGGTGCTGGGGATGCCAAGTGAATTGTGTGAATTTTTGATAACTGTGTACTTCTGGTGACTGTACAGTTTGAAATACTATTTTTTATCAAGTTTTATAACAATGCAGAATTTTGTTTTACTTTTTTTTTAAGAGCTATGTTGTTAGCACACAGAATGCTTCATTGTTGTGTTTGGGGGAGGGGGACAAATGTCATTGACTGTTGCTTAGATCCTGAGCTTTTAAAAGTCTCCCTTGAATTCTGCAAGAGGGGGTCTTCATGGACACAAAAAAGGATTCTCTGATATTGTTTGTCTTTACTGGTTTCTGAAATGTTTCAGCAAACTTCGAAATTCCCCAAAAACACATGAAGACAAATTATAAAACTGTATCTCCTGTCATTTGCATTGCATTTATTACTCCTGTGAGTGGCATAGGATCTTTTTATACTTGTTTTCATGAATCAAATCATTCTTACAATGTCAGGCAATCTAGACTTCTGGTGTCTGAGAGAGGAAGGATGGCTTGCAGAAAAGCCACATTGTTTTTATAGGGTCACTCTTCAGATGAAGAATTCTGCCATTTTGTTTCCCTCTAAAAGTCAGGGTAGGCTTGTGAAAAGTTGTTAAACAACATACTAAATGTGAAAGTGTCCACCCTCACTCTAAACTTTCCCTGTTCCAAGTATGAATTGAAGAGTCTTCATTGGGTTTTATATAGTAACTTTACATTTTGGTAGTCCAAGACGGGGAGTTGGAACTTGTTGTAAAACATTGCAGATTGTAGCCCATGTCCTGCCTGAATACCATTGATTGATCGTTTTATGAAAAGTACCTTTAATAAAGCTGGATATTGTTTGGCTTGGACTGTTTTTTTTTAAAAAAAATAAAGTGTTCTTCGTAGTAATCATCTTTCTAAGACGATTTGCTTCCTAATCATCTTTCTGGTAAGTTTAAGCATATTTCGAACGCTTCAATACATGAAGTGCATGGTTGGAGCAAAAGCCCAATAATTCTATTACATAATTAGGAACGAAATGATTTTTGAAAAAAGTATGAATCGGTAGCATCAAGTAGTGCCGTAGAATATGGAACTGTACACTGTCACCTTGACAGTCAGCTGTGATAAAGTTTTTATGTTCTGGTATATGTCAGCTTACATATTGATTTGAAGTGTCTCAGAATTCAAATGAATGACCTTTATGCAAGGGAGTGATAGTAGGCCAGGTTGCCCATTTCACAGAATCGGACATGACAATCACAGGATATCTTCCACTGTTTTCCTCTTGTTGTATCCTTTTCCCAGTGCTGTGAACCCAGGGCTCAAGAAACTAAGGTTGGTTAATAAGCATTTGTCATTTACATGACTTCATCTTACCGGTACACGTTGCCCTGCTTCCGTTGTATCAAGATCACCAAAGTTATTAACATGTGTTAAGGAAGTGTTTAGGTAAGTTGCACTAACAAGTCCTACAATAGCTTGGGTTCTAGAAAAAGTAACTTGTATGTTCTCTGTATACCCATTTGTGAAATGTTTAAAAAAAGAACTTCCATAGTTATTTCTGCAAAAGACTGAAATATTGAAGTTTCAGCTTATACTTCTTCAGCTCTCCATCACTTAAACAAAATCACTTTCATTTTCACAGACATAGCTGTTAACCCATGCATTTCATGTGCAAGTAGCTTGTCAGTGAGAACACTGTGAAATTACCTTGGGATCAGCAGACCATTGTATTAAGAATGCAGCTAACCTCCATATAAATTCAAACTCAGATTTTGCTGGCATCCAGAAATTGTATTGCTGGTGCTCATCTTATTTTTAAGGAAATGGAAAGGAGGACAGGTTTCCTGTACCCTTCTTCAGTGGTTGTGTGGAAGAGGAAGTTCCAAATCGTGCAGCTTAGGTAATTCGGTGAGATGGAGCACACGACTTAAAAGCCTGAGGTCAGGAGTTGTATTCCCCACTGTGCCTTTTAAGAGAAAAGCCAGCTTTTGTAGCCTTGGGTAAGCTTTCTCCTACAGAACCCCAGAAGGGAATGATAAGCCACATCAGTTTTGTATCTGTAAAGAGTTCCCATACATTGGCATTGATTTGACTGTTAACTGAAGGTAGCACCATGGAACTGACCTCCATTTCATCTGGCCCTTATATCTAGAAGAGAGTGCTATGTAATGGCTTCCCATTGTCGTGTTACATTTCTCCTTTTTGGGAAAGCTTTATAAAATTCTTGTAAAATTTAGATTTCAACTTATGTTGAGGAAGTAGGTTAAATAATGCTAAGCATTTCTGTTCAGAAGTTGATTTATCAAGACACAGAAAAGTATGAAAATTTGTTTTGTACCTCAGATTTGTAATCAGATCAACAATTATGCCCCACTAAATTCAACTTGGGAAATAAATTTCATACTTGTGTGTGTGTGTGTTGTGTCGTTACAGTCGTGAACAACTCTTCGTGACTCCATGTCCATGGAGTTTTCTTGGCAGGAATACTGGAGTGGTTTGCCAGTTCCTACTCCAGGCGCCTACAGCACCTGGTATTCTCTGGTGGTCTCCCATCCAAGTACTAACCTGGGCTGACCCTGCTTAGTTTCCGAAATCAGGAGAGATTGGATGTGCTTAGGGCATCTAGGCAGCTAAACTTCATACTTAGTGAACATCTAAGGTTGCGGTATAAAGTTGAAAGTGGGACATGTTTGTCAACTTTGTAGAACATGCATTTATGGAAAGGTCTGGTTGAAAATAATTACATTTTGGATCATGAATATTCCACTCAGAATTTTATGAATTGAAAATGTCATTATTTTCTATAGTAGGTATAATGTGTGTTTCTTATGTTTGTAATATATTTCAAAATGGGCATTGAAGATTTGTATAACAGCCTTTTTATATCAGTAGCATCAAGTTTTTATATCTAGGTGCTTTTGATGCAAGTTTAGAAGGACTAATCTATGTTAATTTACTGTTTATGAATACAAAAGAGGGGCTATTAACAGAAACATTGTTCAAAATGCAGTGTAAATGATTGGCTGTACTTGTACATTATATAGCTTACTTGGCTAGGTCTTTGGTCGCTTCTTCCTACTTGTGCAGTAGAAACTAGATTTCTCTTAAGAAATTTCCCAAATAAAAATAATTCTGCAACATTTCTGAGGCAACAGTATTAATTCGTTTAATCTAAATTGTATGATTGAACTGATAGCAACGTGGCTCAGTCTAATTAAAAGGAACATGTAGCAAGCAAGCCAGGTGATGGGGAAAAGACCCAGAAGGGCTGTTATCAAACTAGAGCTGGGAGAATCAAGAGCTCCTTGCACTAATGGTAAGGCAACTTGGCATGTTTAAGCAGAAGCCACAGAAAGCCTGTTGATTAGATCAAAGATAGACACCCAGATGTAGCAGCTGTAGGTAATTATAGAGATATCCCCTTGGAAGAGATTAAAAAGCACCCCAGCCAGTTTCCTGGGCAGGGTCACTTGAGAAGCATTGAACCCCAATCTGTGCGGGGAAGGATGAAGGAACAATGGGTCCCATGAGACCTGATGCACAGGAAGCCAGTTTGCTGTTATCTCCCCCCCCCCCACATTATCCAGCAAGGCCATGAGATGGTATGTAAGGAAATAACAAGACGGCTGAAAGGTGACACTTCTACGTCAGAGAAGCCCTTCCCAGGAATTACACCATCAGCTTACACCATCCTGACATGTAGACTCTCGCCCCGCCTCTGATGCTCTGCCTTTGCAACTAATAAAAGAGCCTGGGACTCATGCTCGGAGAGGAAGCTGTTGCAGGAGGCCTGGCTTGTTGAACCCAGTAATGTTCCTATGTGGAATCATTCCAACAGGTAATATGTCCAGTGGCATCAAATGCTGGAAGTAATAAGCCAACAAAATTCACATGTTAACTTATCCCCAGTGGCTAGCTAGGGACAAGGATGGGCAACCTCTAGCCCTCAGGATGCTGAATTGTAACTTCTTTGGTCCATCAAAAGGGGCTTTGCTGGCTAGAGAGCAAAGTTGGGGAGTTTACAGATGAAACATCTGGAGGGCCACAAATTGCCCATCCTTTACAGTATTTACCTCACTATTTTCTAAGTACAGCGGTACCTTGTATAAAGGAATTAATTCGTTCCAAATGAAATTATGTTAAGCAATTTTTCCTTTATACAAATTCCCATAGGAATGCATTGAAAACGGAGTAATCTCATTTTTATGTTGTACAGATTCTCCCCATAGGCAATTATGTTAAGCAAATTTCCCCTATCTCTGGAATTTTATGCTGTACAGATTTTATGTTATACAAACTGTTTGTTATACGAGGGTCCACTGTATTCCTTTGAGAACAAGAGTATTTTACCCACAGTTGGTATTGGACAGCACCTGCCATAATTGACCACTTCTGGGAATTTTGGTCAATTTCCAAGGTCCAGTTTTACTATATAAATTATCAGATGGCAAGTGTCTATAATAAAAGGTGATGTTATCCCTTCATTAAGTGCTTTATACTTATGAACAATGTGCACTAAGTTATAAATGGTACATCTGTTATCCTTGCTTGGATTTGGTTCATAAAGTGTCAATTCCTAACCAGAATTCTTAACGCCAACCCTTTTTGTTAGTAGTCAATTTGTACTCATCTTCTGGAACCAGGTGAATATATTTTGGATCAAATGATGACCTCCAGCATATAATTATGGTCAAAGGAGTAATTTCTTTTTATACAGATTATTTCCTAGCACTTTGCATTTTAGATTTATCACATATTCTAAGATAGTTGACGAACAGCAAGCACGATCATTCTTTCTCTTTGGAAATCATCTGCAAAGCTGTCAATTAGAACAGCACACTGGTGGGATGGGAAGCATGTTTCTTTTTAACCTTTTCACGTTTATGTGCAAAACATTTTTTGCAAGTGCTTTATTGAAAATTATTGAGATCTTGCAAAACAGATTATCCAGTTGGGAGCTATTCACCCTGCTTCTTTTAAAGTTCCTCTTTTAATAAGACAAGAATGAATGTTGCATACAAGGTGATCTGTCATGTGCAACCTGATTCTTCTCTCGAAAAATCTTGCATGTAGAAGGCCAAAATGTATTCTTGCTCCAATAAAACAGGACTTGTGTTTTCTTCTGAGAGAAAGCCAGCTCTGCTGCTATGCACATGCCCTCAGAGCAGTACCTTCCACCATTACTCCAGCTGCTTATCACCTAAAAAGTCCTGCACCCTGTACACTCAAGTCAGTTGGGCAAAGTTGCATTTCAAGATCCACCCATGGAGGTTCTCAGTCATCCATGGGAGGTTATTCAGGTGTTGATTCACGGCAACTGGGCTTCGCTTCTTGTTTCGCTACTCATCAAAGTAGTTTTTCAGTCTGAACGGTTGGTGGGAGGCTTCCAATTTATACTTCACTGTGGTTCTGAATAGACTGTTTAGATGGACAATATGGGTCATTGGCAGCGGCCTTCCTGACAGGTGTGAAATGGTTCTGATTTGTCTGGGGATTGATAAGAGGGCAGTTTGATAAATAGGAGACAGATTGCGACTAAATCCCTTCAAAAATGGATCCTGCACCTGTGGGAACACGCTATGAAGAAGAGTGTTTTCTCCTTAATATGGCAAGAACAGGTCAAATAAACCCCAGGTGGTGGTTTTAAATTAAGTGTTTGGTTTTGAATCTGAGAGTCTGAATTCAAATTACAACTCTCAGGGGAACCCTAATTGGTTTGTATGTTTCTACTTTTGATTGCAATTACTTCCAATATGGTATTTGGAATAGCAGAAGTCCCTAGGTAACCCCCTGAAAAGGTGTATATAAATAATTAAGAAAACAAATAAAAGAGTTGTTAACATTTAATTCCAGTCTCTGTTTTTGCTCCGTATACTAAAGTAAATTGTGCTTAGAGTAGGCCCAATTGAATCAAACATGGAGTTCATTCACCCAATTCTGACTGAAGTGGTGGGCCTGCCCTAGGGTGCTTACAATGCTAAGCAACAGAATTGCAGCCAGGATAGGCTTGCTCTGTGCCAAATTAAACATTTATTGAAGTACTGTAATCTCCAGAATTGGTGACTGAAAGTTTAGATAATATTTAATGGTTCCAATTTCTTCATGGTCATCATTATCTTAACAATAATCCTTCTCCATCATGATCGTTATTTTTTCAATGTTGAGATGTAGTCCCGCTTTTCCATTTTCTTCTTTCACTTCCTCAATTATATTTCCAAGTTACTGCTGCTGCCTGACTGTACTGTAATGTAATATGTCATCTGGGCATCTTAAATTACTTCCACCCATTTTCACTCCCCCTTCATCTGAGTCCGGTCCAACGTTGTTTGACAGATTCTACTTACAGATTGAACGGCTGGAAAGATTAAATGTACACTAGTCTGGCCCCATATATATGTTTATTTGTGCAGAGGGTAGGGAATACATCAGAGTAATCAAATGTGTGTTCTTCAACAAGATCCATTACACTATACTGGGTCTTTTAAAATGCTCCTCAGTTGTTCACTGTTCACAAAATCCACAATTGTGAGCACTCAAACCGAAAGAGAATAGCTTCATCTTGTTTATTTTTCAAAGCCGCAAAAAGGAAAGGCATCAAAATCGCAGGAACAGGATAGTTTTCGGATGGCAAGCTTCTGGTTGGGACATAGTTCCAAAAGAAGCATCAAATACATTTTTGAGTGATAATGAATCAGAATAGTTTGTCTCAGCACAGCAACAACACAACAACTAGCACTGTTGATCCTTGAAGCTTTGATGGATGACCATCCTCAGATCTACCGTTCTCCAGGTGGTAGCCTCATGTGCTCTCAAGATGATGTGCCTGTTCAAAAAGCAGGAAGTATATCCTGACTACTTTTCTTTTAGGCCAGATACCATCATGGCCAGCATAGGAAATGTGTCATGGTTAAAGCAGGAGCAGTTGCAAATATCTAAAGGAATCAATGTTATATTTTCCCAGCCTCAAGCACAGATAGAGAGATTGCATGCTTCAGAGTCTAGGGAGTTAAACGCTAATGCAGGAACCAGCCCACTGAATTACTTGCTTTTATATGACAGTTCTGCTGCTCTAGGAATTGTTATCCGAGGAAGCATGACAGCGAAGAAAAATACATATGTTAGAATTCTTGTTAGGCTGCGAAAAATGTAAAAGAGACCGAGCGAGTGAGATTTATATCAATGGATGAAATATGCCTCGAGCACTGCTTGTGTTCATTCTGGTTTGAAAAAGAAGACAAAGCTTGATTTTTTGAAAAGGACAATGAGATTATTGTTATTTGTCATATTTCACATGTGGATCGTAGCAGAATAACAGCTTCTGGAGTGCAGCAGCATCGTGGGCGGACAGTTCAATTTTACTTCAGCACAGGGAATGGAAGAACATGCTTGAGGAACCAGGTGGATTGATGGAGCTCAGAAACATACTGTGTGATGGAGACCAAGAGCAAGAGAATTATTGTCTGGGGCTTCAGATTTACTCTACTCAGAGACGCAGCCTGGCCTGTTGATGGGCTGGTTTTCCCACCTCACCGAACCTTGGCTTTTCTGTCGAACAACAAAAACAAACCTATTTGCAAATACCGTACTGGGAGAGAGAAGAGTTGGAATAGTTTATGATTTTCAGTCTGTCTTCAGGGCATGAAGAGAGCAATAACACTCAACACTGACATGCCCAGGCCGTTGGAAAGGCTTTTGTTTTGAGGGTTGCAAACTCAGAATGCTCCACTAGAGAGGCACTAGCTTTCCAAAATAGGTAGCCCCCAAAAGCTTGTTTTTCCAACCTCCGACCACATACACACACACCCCATGCAAGGTGGGCCATTTGAAATTCTAAGGAAAGCCAGCGTGGAAGGCTCTACAGTGGAGTTGTCAAGTCTCAGGGAGGTTCCTACACTTCCTTGGGTTCCACATTTGAATGCAAATGGGGAAGGAGAAACATGACTTGTCGAGTGGGTGGTGTCTTTAACATCTGGATACCCATGTCCACCTGTTGGCATCTGGTGCCAGGTCTCTGTGGCATGGCCCCAAGATGTTTGAAAGGGTATGGCCTTGGCCTGGGTTTTCTGCTAACCTTCACCTGCCCTACCCCCTGAGACACCACAGACGTGTGAGGGGGGGGGGTAGGATTCTTTTGCACCACTTTACCCATCCATTAGATCGCCTAGTTGAGGCTTTCACTGTTGACTTTGGCTATGTGGTGAATGTGTGGCTTATGGGCTGGCTTGGGCAGGAGACCCAGGACAGTTAGGGAGATGGGACCCCTCCACACCCCTTTTGAGCCAGGCCAGCTGTGGCAGGAGGTTGAGAGGTGAGAAGGCAGCAGAAGGCTGGAGGGCGAACAGGAGAACGGGTGGTGGAAGAGGGCTGGTGGTGAGCCACTTCCCCCTCGACTCACTTCAGCCACATATTGCCGCCATCTTAGGATGGCCACAAGGGAGGCAATAGCAGAGCCACCGCTTGAAGGGAGTAGGAAAAGGGGCAACCGTTCCCTTCCTGAGGGAAAACTCTTTTCTTTTTTTTAATTATTTTAAAGTGTTTAGCCCATTAAACATGCCTTTTTATGAAAATGTGGCAAGCCTCTCAGGTTGAATATTACAACTTGAAAAAGATTGGAAAACACTGCATTTGAAGCATTTGATTCTGTGATCATTTTCCTTTTTATGCATTGTTGTAGTCTTCTTCTTTTGCATAGTTGGAAACTGCCCAGCGTTCCTTTTGGAAGACAGGCGGTATACAAAGGAATAAATCAGTCAATAAATATCCCACTTTCTCTCCTCCTTGGAGAGCGGTTTGAGATGAACCTAAACAGGATTTTTTTTTTTCATGCATTCAAGTTACATTCTTGCTTTAGCCACTTGCACCATCAGGCACAACCAACTGAGCAATATGCTGGCGGAAGTATTTTGTACAGAGCACATCCATGCCGGGGGTATCGCAACTACTGAATTGCACGTGGGGTGTTGCAAAACAGGATTTATTACATAGCAGCTTTAAAATGGCTAAATGTCTATCTCACCTTTCCCTGATTGTTGTAGAAACAAAAGCAGAGTGGTACCTTTAAGCCTAATGAATTCATTTCTATGTAAGCGTTCATGGATTAAATTTGTTGGGTTTAAAAATATTCGGCAATAATTGGGTTTTGGTTTGTTACTGCTCACCCTAAACATGGCTATTGGCTACCACTCTGAAAATTGTTGTATGTGTCCTTGCGCCATCTGAACACATGGTGGCACCAACCAACAATGAAATCAAAGCCTGAGAAAGCTCTGGAAGAAACCTAGGATAATGGAGTTGGTAGGGACTTATAAGGCCATTGAATTGAACTTTCATTCTCAATGTAGGAATCCAGGATAAACTTGGGGGTGGAATTAATGGTTGCCCTAAAAATGTGTAGTGCAGTTTCCCAGGCAGGTGATGTTCCAGAACACTCTATTCATCCTCCTCTCTCACTATTGTAAGCCACCTTGGGTCCTTTTCCAAAGAGAAAGGTGGGGTAAAATATTCAAAATAAATTAAATAAGGGACGGTCAATATTCCATCTCTACGAAGCCTGCTCAATCACCTACCTGTTTGGGTGTGCTTCTCATCCCGCCTGGATATTTCCCCCTAACAATTCCTCCAAATCTTCCTTTGGTACCCTTCTGAAGAATGAATTATGGGTAAGTAGCAGTCTATATGAGACTTACACAATAAACCTTGATAGTTATGTCCTCTTCTGAAAGGCCTGCAGTTCTGTGATTAAGAGAGGCCAATGGTTCACAGACTGTGTGCCATAGCATCCCGGGGCAACACCAAACCCAGGCAGAGGTCATGTGGAATCCTCAGAAATACAACTCATGCCTGCCTTCTGCCCCACCCCAAAAGTACCGCACTGGGGGGAAACCCAGTCAGTGAGTGGCCTATAAGTCAAAGGACCTGCCAGCCAAAAAAGTTTGGGAGCCTGAGATAAAAAGGTAAAGGTTCCCACCCGAACATGTGTGCTAGTCATGTCCAACTCTAGGGGCGGTGCTCATGTCCGTTTTCAAGCCAAAGAGCCAGAGTTGTGCAAGCCTGTGGCTACAAATGCCTGTACAGTACTGCAGGCAAAACTGTGCTCACAACCTGGGGTTCAATCCCAGGTAGCAGGCTCATGGTTGACTCGGCCTTCCATCCTTCCAAGGTCGGTAAAATGAGTACCCAGCCTGCTGGGGTGAGGGCAATGTGTAGCCTGCATAATTAAACTGTAAACTGCCCAGAGGCTACTTGAAGTGGTATGGGGCGGCATACAAGCAGAACACTTTGCTTTGCTTTACACAGATGTGTGTAATGAGAACACAGGAGATGGTCGTCTCTGTTGTTGCTTCTAAACATTAGAACTCCCTCCCACAGCCAGCTAGACTTGCACCATCTTTGCTGTCTTTCTGCAGGCAAAGACCTATCTCTTCAGGCAAGCTTTCCCTGTGTGACTGATAACCTGCTATGTGACTTTTAGAAGCACAGCTATGTATTATTGTTTGGACAGAATTTGTAGTACTAGTGTTATTCCACTTTTATTTTCCTTCTCTTAGAGTGGCATCTTTCCCTTTTTCTCTTCTATTTGTTCTGGTCTTTAAAGTCTTCATTAATTTATACTTTGGCACTGTGATAGTTTTAGCATTCTACGTCAGCTTTACCTTAATGTTTGATATCCACAATTCATATTTTGTACCCTCATCTCCCTGTCCTTCAAGGATAACTGCAGTTAACATTTGCCATGGATCTTACATGTCAGGAACTACCCGTGAGCGGCTGTTTTAATTACAGTGTGGTGTAGTGGTTAGTGCATTGGAGGGGGTGTCCCGGTTGAAGTTCCCAGTGAACCAACCGGATGCTCTTGACAGATCCACTCCACCGAGCTGGAAGGATTACATGGGGAGGGAGGGAGGGAGCCCTGTGTGTCCTATTTTGAACTCAGAGAAGGAAAGGCAGGGTGCAAATCTAGCTAATGAACAAATATACTGCACAAAGAAAAACAATCTCCCACAAGGCTTTGGAACAATGTTATATCCAGATGGTTAAATCTGAAGCAGAGTTGGAAATATTACACTTTAGGGCTGTAGTTCCCAGAACTGCCAGTTAGCTCTTTGCTCTAAACATTAACAACAGGTTTTGTTTTGTTTTGGTTTGCAGGGTAATCATTAGAATGTTTGCATTCCCCTTCCATCTGTTAATTCTTGACCCAGGAATGTGAAACTGGCTACAACAAACTGACTGGTATTGGGTAGCTGTTGTTTGTTGTTACATGCTACCAAATCACCTCTGTTTACCACATGGTGTTACCAGTTCTTATGCCCTGCCAATCATTTTAACACAACAGCCCTGTTTGGCTTTGAAAGACTCAAGGTTGTGGGTTCCTTGAGGAAGTCAGTTTATCTGCTATTTGATTTTCCTCTTCCCCTGTTGCAAAGCAAAGCAAAGCAAAGTGTTTTGCTTATATACCGCCCCATACCACTACAAGTGGTCTCTGGGCGGTTTACAATTTTAATTACAGTGTGCAGGCTACACATTGCCCCCCCAGCAAGCTGGGTACTCATTTTACTGACCTCGGAAGGATGGAAGGCTGAGTGAACCTTGAGCCTGCTACCGGGGATTGAACCCAGGTCGTGAGCACAGTTTTACCTGCAGTACAGGCATTTAACCACTGCGCCACGAGGCTCTTTGCCTTCAACTTTTCCAAGCATTATTGAAAACTGAATAGATGCATTCCAAAAGAGGCTAAAATTGTGTTTATCTTTCTTAATAATTTGGCTAGAAAAACATTGTTCACATATCAGATTAACAGGTGGCAGAAAATGAAAAGGGACTGCAAACATTCTAGCAGTTAAGCTAAACAAACAAAAAGAAGAAGACTGTTGTTAATTCCTATAGCAAAGACTATTAAAATGAAACTCCACAACAAGAAACAGTAGGCACTGACAAACAGGGAAGTCATATGTTTGCCATATGTCTGAAGAAGTGGACTTGATCCATGAACGCTTACATTAACATAAGATAGTCTTACTTTATTGTTGTATGGTCATGGACCCAAAATTAGAACAAGAACAGTTAAAACAGAGATAAATAATTTACATACTTCAGAAATTAAAACCAGTTCATGATCTCAATGGAGCATTTTATGAGATTTTACAACCCAGACTTGAAACTTTGCCACTGTCTCCATGACTATCTGATTTGTACCTGCCAACAAAGTCTTTAGATGTTCGTTAAGACACATACTGGGATGTTTATTCATAATTGGATAAATAAGTTGAATATGTTTGTCCCTATAAAGGCTGCATTAAAATGAAATTCCACAAAGAGAAATAGTAGACATCGACAAAACACAGAAGTCATATGTTTGCCATAAGTTTGAAGAAGTGGACTTGATCCACAAAAGCTTACATTAACATAAGAAAGTCTTTAAGTTTCCACATGCTTTTGCCTTTTTTTTTCTTTTCTGAGCTACAACTATCGTTGTTTTATTAACTCATCAATATAAAACAGCAGGGATATACCACTCTACTACAATGTTTTGTAAGGGAAGGACAGGACAAGGAGCAGCAAGTGGGAATATCTGAAATCCTTTAAAAAGCCACAGGCAATAGAGCAGCTATCCCTAGGAGAGCTGGGAGAACAGAGGTGATGGTGAAGGAAGGAGGGAAGAGTGAGCCATATTGTGGAGATTTCATCCCTTGCACCCTCTCTGCATGCTTTTAAGCCAGTCCTTTACTACACAAAGTAGTCCAGAGAGGCTGGAATATAACCTCACAATCAGCATGGACAATGCAAGAGTTGTCCAGCTTAACTGGTAGTGATAGGAGTTGTGATGAAACACAGACTGACACATTTGGCTAAAGAAATCTGTCCTGGAAGGAAAAGGCAGTGGTGTGTGTGTGTGTGTGTGTGTGTGTGTGTGTGTGTGT
>JAHTLZ010000008.1:15682531-15697724 GCA_023846285.1 Phrynocephalus versicolor | reverse complement strand
AATAATAATAATAATAATAATAATAATAATAATAATAATAATAATAAACTTTTTTTCTATGCCGCCTTTCTCCTCAAAGGGTAGTAAGTGCTCTGTGGTTCAAATTTTGATAACCATTCAAAATCACCAGCTTGCCTGTTTTAAACAGTGAGTGTCCTGTTAGCATCTGCTAGGATGGAAGAACACAACTAACGGAAAACCCTGCCCAGGCATATAACTGAGCGGTAGTTCTCAGGAACAGGCATGACAGCATTGGTTGTGTAATGGACACATCATAGTAAATTGTCAAAAGGTGCTCTCTTATAAGAATATAGATTCTCGAGAACGCAGTTTTTGTTCTTCCCTTACATTGGGGTTGACAACTAGTAGCTTGTCAGATGCTGATGGTCTCAACTCAGATTATCTTGTATCGTTGGATAGGGGTGATGGTAAGTCCAGGTCACTTCTGGAAGATCTGATCAGCTGTAAAAAACTGATAGACATCATGGATATGGCATATGACTTGTGAGATTCCACTGAGAGAAACAGTCTATTCTCTCTTTTTTACGTATTACTGAATGTACACTATGCACTGCAACAATTTAAATATTAAGTAAAAGATGGATACAATATTGTGCTTTTGTGAAATCTCAGCACCCTTGACAATGCTTTATCTTGCTGTTGATGAGTCAGATGAAATAATATGCCACACCTCCCTCCCTTGATTAACTCATATCTCTTATGGAAGACATGGAATTACTGCACAATGGGAAATGAACTGAACCCAGATACAACTTTGTATGTAACATTTCAATATTGAAAACACAATTGTGTGCTTCCAATAATAGAAGTAGTAGTAGTGGTGGTAGTAGTAGTAGCAGCAGTTGTAGTAGTAGCAGCCGTACCACCAACTTGCCGATTACCCCTAATCTTCTTTTCACTCACAAATCTGCAAACTCATTTGCTATGGATTCTTGCAAAAAGTAATAAAAGCTTATAATCATTGTACGCCAACAACTCCATTCTGACTAATGGTTAGGCTTCCCAGGGTTTTTTAGGTAGTGAGTATTCAGAAATTGTTTCTCATTCCCTCTTTTGGGTGATGTGTGTTGCGTCGTTACAGTTGTGACCGACTCTTCGTGACACAATGTCCATGGAGTTTTCTTAGCAGGAATACTGGAGCGGCTTGCCAGTTCCTACTCCAGGTGCCTACAGCATCTGGTATTCCCAGGTGGTCTCCCATCCAAGTACTAACCAGGGCCGACCCTGCTCAGCTTCCGAAATCAGATGAGATTGGATGTGCTTAGGGATACCTTAGTTGGCTCGAAATGGGTTTTTTAAATAAAGTACAAGATTGATGGAACTATAGACCTGTACAAATCAAGGTTAGTAGCCAAAGGATTTTCACAGCAATATGGGACTGATTACAGTATTCTGAAACATTTGCACCTGTCAATAACAGTACAACTTTCAAGACACTTCTTAGTGTAGCTGCAACAAGAAACATGACTGTGTAGAGCATCTGGGTGTGAAGTCTGCATTTCTCAAAGGAGAACTGTCAGAGGAGATTTATATGGAACACCTGATGGATTCAGAACTAAGGAAAAAGAGGACTATGTTCTTAAACTTAACACTTAGGACTATACAGCTTGCCCAAGGCTTCACAAGGCAGTTCTTTTCAGAAGAGGCACCATGGGGAATTGAACGGCCAATATCTAGCTCCTAACTGACTGAACAGTCCACCAGATAATATATAACAGTGATGGCGAACCTTTTAGAGACCGAGTGCCCAAACTGTGATTCAAAAAAAACCCACTATTTTTTTGCAAAGTGCCAATACAGCAATTTAACCTGAATGGAGGTGGCTGTGAAGGGGCGATGTTGGGTGCCCACAGAAAGGGCTCCGAGTGCCACCTTTGGCACCTGTGACATTGGTTCGCCAACACTGATATATAATATATACCAGGCCTTTCCAACAGGTAGACCGGGGGCTACCAGTAGCCCGTGAAGGGTTCAAAAGTAGCCCGCCGGCCATCAATAACAAAAGTGAGGGGTAAGTTCTCCACCTCTACCTCCCCCACCCCAAGGACCACCACTGCCCCAGCAAAGCTCTGGGTCTGCTAGCCCACTGTGTCAGCCGAGTGGAGCTGTTCAAGGGCTGCTCTATGGTCAGACTCAGAACAGATAAAATTCATAAGTAGAGGTTTTAGTGTAGTAGCCCTCAGGCACTTTCATCTGGAAAAAGTAGACCTCGGCCTATTCAAAGTTGGACAGCCCTGATATATACGATTTCTTAAGTTTGAGGAGGTCCTCCCTTCTCATTCTGTTTCTATTGCAGCACACCCGAAGTAAAGAAGTACCCAGAGAACCGCAAGGGGCTGTTCTCAGTTGGGAGTTGAGCCAATGAGAGGAGAGGAGCCTGGGCAGTAGAGGACATCTCCTTTGGTTGCCATAGTTACAATCTCTCCATCATCCTTCCTTCACCTCCCTATTCCACAGATTTCCTGTTTCCGGAATGGAAAGAAAGAAATACTGAGGGTCTCTCCGGCATATTTCCAAACACATAGAGGCCTTGACATTCCAAGCAGGAATATTTTGTCTTCCACTTGGTTGCTGTCTGCCTCTTCCTTGCATAAAACCACAGGAGGGTACGGTGGCCAATGTGGCTGAAATTCCACCCATGTGATCCTTCAAACATTCTTGTCATTCTCATACAGCCAACCCATTTGAATACACTGGTCCTTTTTTTTCAGACAATGTTGTTGCTACACTTTTTCCAAATCCAACCCCCAAAGGTCCTTCCCCACAGGCAAGGGTTTCTCAAAAGAAAGGTTTCTTATATCTGAAACCAGACCTATTCCAGCAAGGGGAGCCCGTAGTCCAAAAAAAAATTTTTTTTTACAGCTCTAGTTAGGAATGATAAATAGCATGAGAGGATAGCAGATGGGAATGCACCTAAGCAGTTTGTAAAGGCTTGAAAAGATCAGTAGATTCAGTTGCCCCAGAGAAGGTACAAAGAAGATGCAGAGTACATTTCTTTTAAAGCGATTTATGAAGAATATTCCCATGTTGGGGATTATATCAAAGGCTGTCCTTTTAAAATGAAGCAGTCTCATGGGTATGAGTGGGATATAGCAGGTATTTGCCTCTACCCCATAATGGCCAAGTTCCTACTACCCCTATAGGAGAGGTGGCAGGCTGTAGGGTTGCATAATCTAATACTATCTCCTTTCCTTAGATCCCCAAGAGTTCTTGAATGAGTAGGATTACCCAGATCCATTTCATTCTGGCTTCAGAGTTCATTGTGGTACACATCAGCTTGGGTCACCTTTGTGGATAACCTAGACCAGCAACGGGATAGGGGACATGTGTCCCTGTTGATTTTGAACTTTTCAGTGGCTTTTGATACCATTAACCATGGTATCCTTCTGAACCCGCTCTCTGGGATGGGACTTGGAGATCTTGGTCTACAGTAGCTATGATCCTTCTTGGAGAAAAGAACTCAGAAGGTGAGTGGGTGGGGGACCTCAGCATGGATATCAAACTCCTGTTTTACTTCCTGGAAGTTGGCTTTTGCAGCATCCTTCAAAACAGGGTTCTGTTTTGTCTCCCATGCTATTTAATATATATATTAAACCTAATCACGACTGTTAAGCGATTTTCCTCTATCTCCGGAATTTTTTTCGTTTAAGCAAATTTTCTGTTAAACAAACCGCTTGTTATACGAAGGTCTATTGTTTCTGTCTCCCATACAGTTCTGGTAGCTCTTGGATTATGTTTAAATGTGTTTACGTCGTGAGTCAGACTCTCTTTCCGCTTGCAAGATCAATGTTGTTGTTTTACTAGAACCCTAAAACCATTTTTGCTCAGTATTTGAAAAAACTTTTTGGGGGGTGTTTTTTCAGCTCCCAGAACCCCTAACCCAAATACAGCGGTACCTTGTATAAAGGAATTAATTCGTTCCAAATCAAATTATGTTAAGCAAATTTTCCTTTATACAAATTCCCATAGGAATGCATTGAAAATGGAGTGATCCCATTTTTATGTTGTACGGATTTGGCCCATAGGCGATTATGTTAAGCAAATTTCCCCTGTCGCTGGAATTTTTTATGTTGTACAAATTTTATGGTATACAAGCTATTTGTTATACAAGGGTCCACTGTATTGAAGCTAGCTTCTGAGGAGTGATGGAAAGTATAGTCCAGAAAACTATTTCCAAGCTCTGATCTAAATGGCAGCTGTTTGCTGCTGGCTTTACAGAAGCTCACTCACCGCCTAATTAAAAATCCCCATCGCTGCCACTGCTTCTGCCAGGTCTTTAGGGTGAGCAAAGGGTGTGAACAACTGGCAGCAGGTGGTGACAGGGCAGCGATGCTTGGCCAAGCTTTCGGGGCAACAGCTTGATGGCACATAAATGTTTACTTCTCTACTTCGGGTGAAGACCAGCCTGCAAGGAAACCAAGTGACCACCCTTCAGCAGTTCTTAGTGAAAGAATGAGTTAATTTTTGCCCGAAACATTGGAAGGAAACCTAAGGCAACTCATGAGGTAAGCTGCTTGTGTTTTAAAAAAAAAATATGTCGCCTCAGGCTGCTAAATAGATAGCCTTGAGCCGGAAATGGCACTGAGGCGTTGTTTTAACAATCTGGACATATTCACCAAAGACATTTCCTCACTCCACCTCCAGCTAGGAATGCACAGTTTATTCTTTGCACCAGGGTATGCTTGAAGCGAATCCTGTGATTCACATTAGCATTTTTAGTACACCTGTACATGTTGCCTAGTCACGTCTGTGGCTCAGAACTATGAAGGGATAGAGAGCCATTCCTTTATCAACAGGCTTGCCTATAGACATTCTTTTACTGAAATGCTCTCCCTTTTCAACCTCTTAGCCGTAATTTAGTAAAGGGAGGAAAGCAATAAAGGTTTACATAGATCTGTAATTTTCCTCTGTGCCAATATCAGTGAGGAGACAACATTTAAGAGTTGCTAGGACGGTGGCTGAGCATTGCACTTCTCCATCCCTCCACAAACAGCCAACAACCTGTTTATCACAAATACAAGTTTCGGGCATCCAAATGGATGTCTGTACATGTGGACATCACTAGATGGCCGATAGAGAAGTCAGATAGACTAGCAGGAGATGGAGGAGATTAAGCGCAAGGTGTGATACTCATCATGAACTGTTCATATCAAAAATTAAACAAAAGCTGAAGAAGAACCTTAAAAGAATTTTAGTGCCAAAATATAATTTAAAGCACTACTAACACTTAAACTCCACATAAAGAACAGAGCTGCATTGCTAAATTCAAATGGAGCATGAACTAGAAAAACCATGGGTTTTAAACTCAAGAAGATACTGTATTATGAGGCAAGAATACAAACAGACAAGTCCTGTAATTAAAAAAAACAGATGGTTGAGGGAAGAAACACTTAAAATTGTCAAGGATGAACTAGAAATAAAAGTAAGTGGTGAGAGAAGTAAGAACAGAATCCTGAATACAGCTTCCCAGCAACAATCACATAAGGAGAAAGAGAATTCTTATAATCACCACTGCAGAGAAATAGAGAACAACAAAAAGAGGAAAAATAAAAAATCTCTTTTAGAAGATACAAGAAATCAAAGGAAATTTAAGCCTAGGTTTGAAATTCTAAAATACCAACAACGAAGTGCATTATCTGACCAGCAGGAAATAAAGAGAAGATGGAAATCATATACTGAAGACCTATCCAGAAGATATAAAAAGATGACAGACAGCTTTGAAGAGGTATCCTGTAAGAAATAACTTGCAGTTCTAGCGAGTGAAGCAAAAACTGCTATGAAACTACTAGAAATAAGTCAATCACCAGGGATAGATGGATTGCTGATAGAACGCTTTCAACCCACAGAGACTGAATCTGTCCAAGTTCCGACAAGCAAAGCAAAGACTGTCAACAATCCCCAAGAAAGGAGATGCCAAAGAGTGCAGCGACTTTAGTGATGTTGAGGGTATTACGACAAAGGTGAGAAATTGCTGGTGTTCAAGCTGGGTTCCAAAAAGGAAGAAGCACTCAAGATTATGTTGCAAATATTCACTGGTTCCTGGATTGCACAGGATGATTTCAGTCTATGCCTTAGACTACAGCAAAACCTTTGACTGTGTGAATGGACTGGTCTGAAAGATTTGTGTGGTTCAACATTTGATTGTCTTGATGCGTAACCTGTCTTATGGGCTAGAAACTGCTATTAGGACACAACACGGAGAGACAAAATGGTTTCCTATACGCAAAGGTGTCAAGCTAGGTTGAATTTTACCTCTCTATCTGTTCAATCTATGTGTTGACAGATTCTAAATAAAAAGCAGGATTAGATGAAAAAAAAGAACCGTGGAAATTGGTTGAAGGAACACTAGTAACGTAAGATGTACAGTTGACACCATCTTATTGGCAGAAAGCAGCAATGGCTTGACATGACTTTTGGTTAAGTGGGGGGGGGCTGGATAGTGAAGAAGGCTGGCGGGGAAAAAATAAACTTGAATTTAACCAATTCAAATTTAAATCTGCTGGAGGACAGATTTACAGATAATCTCTATTGTAGGAAAGACAAACAAGAGGATCCTAGAGCAAATTGTGCCTGAATTCTATTTGGAGTCTAAACTAACAAAACCGACTTTGGGCACATCATGAGAAGACAAGATTATCTGGAAAAGACAACACTGGGATATGTTGAACGCAGCAGGAAAGAAGGAAAACCAAATTTCAGGAGGTTCAATTCCATCATGGAAACCACAAGCTTGGGTATACAACTCAGGTGGGCAGGGCTGTTGAAGACAGAACATTTTGGAGAGTGCTCATTCCTAGGGTCACCGTAAGTCAATGTAACAACAGCTGTGTATGCCAGACAAAAATAAAAACAAATAAATCATAAAAAACATAGCAGCCTCTCGAAGACTAACTGTAATTTCCCAACATGAGCTTTCCTGGTTCAGTCCATTTCATCATGAAATTTACAAGTTGCTTTTCTCATGTTTTTAACAACTTTGAACTCATCGCAGCATTCCTGTGTTTCCCCCCCAGTTAGTTATGTAAGTATTAGGCATTCTGAGTAGGGCACAGAGTTTGTAATAGCTGCACTCAATGTCTTTTGCTACTGCAATTGCAGCTCCCTAATGGGGCTGTGTATCATTACTCTCTAAATAAAACATGGACTGCTTAGTGCTTTTCTACCTTATGTGTGTCTGCTTGCTGTAGATTGGCTAAAGGCAAAACAGCAGTGGTTGTCAACCTTCGTCACAGACACCCAGCTGTTTGGGACTAGAAATCCCTGCCAACTTTGCTAATAGTCAGGGATTTGAGGATATGTAAAACAGGACAAGGCTATTATACCTTTAACTGCTTAAAAGAAGCTACAAATCCCTGATCATTGTTCTGATCATTGTCCACAATTCTGCTTACTTATTTGCTTTGGTCTTCTTACCTAGCTTTCATCTCACTCAGTCCTCTTTTAAAAGATAGTACTGTTTCAGATAGAGGCTTTGGGGTGAGGTGCAATCCAGATCAGGGAACAACGGCTTGGGAGGAAACAGTTAAACACCTACCTGCTAGACCAACTTCCTGCAGAATTAAGCAGACCGTACAGCTGATCTGAAGTAAAATTAAGACACTGAGCCTGATAACTGATAGTTGGCTTTACCTCATATGGCTTCTTCAGGCCATATTAAAGGAGAGCTCAACATCCATTATTTAATTCCCATCAATGGGCTAGGATTTTTCATTTCAAGTGAAAAGGCATACCTTGTTCATGAACAGGAACCACGGGGCTGGGAGCAAATGGGCAATCTTCTACCACAGGCATGTCCAAACTTTGGCCCTCCAGATGTTTTGGACCGCAACTCCCACAGTCCTTTGCCATTGGCAATCTAAGAATTCTGGGAGTTGTGGTCCAAAACATCAGGAGGGCTGAAGTTTGGAAATGCCTGTTCTACCACCTCCTATAGATCACAGCATCAGTAGGACCCTGTGTCTATCCCAATGGCAAGCTGCAACCTCCATTACCCGTTGTCGCTGGCTGCCCCAGCAAGATCTGATGAAAGCTGCAGGGCAAAAACTTCCCGAAAGCCACAGATCCCCCCACCCTTGTATGAAACAACCATTTGCTACCCGTTCAACTCATGTGGGTGAAGCCAATATTCAGCCTCCTCAGAAGATGGCTCTGTATGTGTGCGTATTCTGTGCCACCAAGTTGGAACCAACAGATAGTGACCCTGATAGGGCTTTCAAGGTGCTGGCTTATTTATTTATTTATTTATTTATTTATTTATTTACCGCAACCACCTAGCCAAAAAAAAAACATCTGGGTTGTTTTAAGGAGTGGTTTTAACCAGTTCAACACCCCAGAGTTTCTACGGCCAAGCGGGGATCAGAACTCATTCTCCAGAGTCTTAGCCTGTCTCTCTATCCACTACACCACCCTGGGAATCCAAAACAGCTGCAGGGCTAGAGAAAAGAGAGGTAGAAAAGCATATAGGGAAAAGCTGCTGCTCAGCACCAAGTCTGCATGTGCAGCAGGGTGGGCAACATGTAACTCTCTAGTTGGACTCCATTTTTCATTAATAGGAATCTTTATTGTCATTGCCCCCTTGCAGGAACAACAAAATTCCCAGCATCCCTCACCATTCTCCATGCTGGTGTGGGTTACAGCAGAAATTTCTCCTGATACTCAGCTGAATCATATCATAGCTGCTATTATACCATTAGTCTTCTTTTCTATTGGCTAAGCATCCTCAGTTGTTTCCGTCTTTCCTCATAGGGCCTGGTTTTCAGGTCTATGAGGAAAGACTGAAAGAACTGGGCATGTTTAGCCTATAAAATAGAATATTATATTATTGTATATTATTCTATAATATTATAGAATATTGAAGATATTATAGCACTTTTCAAATATTTGAAAGGCTGTCCTACAGAGGAAGGGCAGGGCACACAACAATGGGCTCAAGTTAGGACAACCCAGCTTCCCGCTGAGTACTAGGAAAAAATTTCCTGACTGTTAGAGAAGTATTACTTCAAGAGGTGATAAGGGGTCCAATGCTGGAGGAATTCAAGAGAAGTTCAGACAACCAGCTGCCAGATATCCTTTGATATGTATTCCTGCCTTGAGCAGGGAGTCGGACTTGATGGCCTTGTGAGCCTCTTCCAACTTCACCATTCTATGACTCTCTGATGGGAGTTGTAGTCCAAAACCTGAAAGACTTTGCTTTGTCCAGAGTCTGTCCAGTATCTCAGAAAGCAGGTGAAGGGAGGTCTCTTGAAGGCTTCTAACTCTATGAAACAGTGATTCTGGACAGACAGTCTGTCTTGGGGCACTTTTACACGACCCCTAAAATCCGATGCAAAGGGCTCCAAGATGCGGAGCTTAAAATTGTTTCCCACCAGCTCAGGACTAAAAAAAAAATTAAGTACGACCACGCCCACCAAAGTGCGTGCCACTGCAGTTTCCAAGTACCTGGTCTCCGAAGGTGACAAATTTCTGATGCGGATTGCAAAGCAGTGAGTGGTGGGCTCTCCTCGCCTTGTTTTGGGGGGTTTTTGTTGCCCCCTGCCCCTTTAAGAGACTGGAACGCTTCCTGGAACAGCTCCAAGGGCAGAGCGGAGGTGAGCCTGCATTCTTTTCTCCCTTTTTTTCTCCCTCCCCTCACGCAGACGGGAGTGCGGAAGGGTGGGAACACAGCAAGAGGAGCAAACCCCCAAGATCTCTGGTCCGAATTTAAGTTGCCAGCGGATCTTAGGGGTTGTGTAAAAGTGCCCTTGTTGGTGTCTCAAGAGTGAGGCGGAGAAATAGAAGAGTCTACTGTACAAAAGAAGTTGAGGAAGGTGTACAAAAGAAGTTGAGGAAGGATTTTTGCTGAGTTGATCAGTTGGCATGTTTATGACAGCAATTCACAAGGCATTGCGAAGCCTACTGTTTTAGATCACGTGAGGGCTCCACTCTTGCCTCTTTTTCTTAACATTCAACTTCCTTTGCTCCAGAATGTCTTGGGAATGCTGTTCTCCCTTTTCCCCTCTCACATCAAAGGATGAAAGGTGGCTGTGAACAGCAGTAATGTTCCTGCTGTGTGTTCTCTCCCTCCTCCCTTTTTATTTCGGGTTATTAGCATTCATGTTAGTCTGCATAGAGAAGCAAAAGCAGACTCCACTGAGGTTCCCTCCATATCATCATTTTATCACAGAGGAGGGACAACTGGCGACACCCTTGACTACTGGCAAGTAACATATTTTCTTCCCTCCTGTCATTATATAACTTTTGTCCTTTGCTCTATCCTGCTGAAATTAGTATTTTCACACATTCACAAATCACTTTTCAGCATCAAGCACACAGTTATTGGTCTGCTTAAATAAAAGAACAACACAGAATCTTATGCCATATTTAAAGATTAACCAATTGGGTAATGAAATTCTTCTGAATCAAAGCCAAATTGTCAGGTGAATAAGTGCTGTATGACCTTTAGGTGGGTTGAGAGAGAATGGAATGCATGGGGAGGGATTTAAACTTGTGTTCCTCCAGATGTTGAACTTTTCACTTCAGTTGCTGTCACCTTGCCTCCGATTCATGGCAACCCTATGAATGGAGCAATTCCCCCCAAAACGCTAACCCTGTTCCTCAGCTCTTGCAGAGTCAAGCAGAGTCAATTGTGCCCCTTTAAGTTGTTCGTTTTGGGGACTGCAGTGAGCAAGGGAGGCGGCACACCTGAGAAGGCTCTTTTAGGGAGCCAGTCCATTTCATAATTACTCGTCTTTGGCTGCTGTCATTCACGGTTCTCAGAATTATTGTCTTTCCTCGAGAATCCTGCCACCTCCTGCCCAATTTAGGACCACGTCAGTCAAGCCCTTGTTGCCTCCAGAGATAGTCCCTTGTTGGTCTTTCTGGGCAATCAAGGGCAAGTCCACAAAGCTCTCCTCCAGAACCACCTTTCAAACCGAGCATGCAATCGTTTATTATAAATCGTTCCAGACAAGTTGCTGATTTCAATCCCCGCTCAACACAACACTGCCATGAATAAGGGCCGATTCCCATCCCTTTGTATAAACGTGACATTGATTCCGGGTTAGTTAACACGGGAGCATGGAGTCCCCGTTCGGGGTTAAACCCTTCCACGGCCGGCTGCCCCGATCGGAACAGGGCCTGCTTCCGGAACGACTCCCGGCGCAGCGCGAGGCGGACTGCAACTATGGCGCAGCGCGAGTCACTCCGGATGGATGATCTCAAGTTGAGTCATGGCAACTGGACTTCTTTTCCTTGAGAGACTGAAACGTTTCGCGGCTCATCCAAACAGCTTCGCTTAGATGAGCAGCGAAACGTTTCCAAACTCTCAAGAAAAAGGACTCCAGTTGCCATGTCTCAACATCCAGATAAACTCAACCTGGATGACTGAGAATCTTCACAGACATCACGGACTGAATCCGGAACGACGCTCCTCGGGAGTAGGGGGGGAGAACGGAGCGGGCCACCAGATGGGCTCCCTGGAGTAGAGGCGGGATCGCTACCTCCACCCGCTGGCCCTCCCATTCCTCCCCCCCCCGCCAACCCCGGGCAGCGGGTCCCAAGCGCAGGCAGGCGGAGCCCACACTCCGACCAAAGCCGAGGAAGAGGAGGAGGAGGAGGAGGAGGAGCTTCCCGCTCCTTCAACCCCCCCAAGCCCAGCAGCCAATGGGGCGCCGGGGCCGGCCTTGGGCCCCTCCCATCCCCGCCCCTCCGCCCCGCCCCTTTTCCAGGGTCGCTGGGCGCCCGGCGCTGCGGGAGAAAAGAACGCCAGACGGCGGGAGTCTTCGGGTGCGGGAGGTGCGCGCGGTGGCGGCAAGGCGTGGAGCGCGGCGCTGGGCGCTGGGCGCTAGGCAAGGCGAGGCGACCCCGGGCGCGGCGCTTTGCAGCCTTCGCGGCACTTGCAGAGGAGGAGGAGGAGGAGGAGGAGGAAGAAGCCGCCGCCGCCGCCGCAATGCCGCTCGCGCAGCTGGGAGGCGAGCCCTGGCCGGACATGGAGTTGGTGGATATGGAACTGGACGCGGCGGAGGTGAGCCGGCGGGAGACCGGGCCGGGGGCGGGGGGGGGTCCCAAGGCAGTCTCGTCCAGCCTCCCTCTGTGCCTGGCTTCCGTGGAGGGAGTTGGGCAGAGAAGGAGGCGGCCACCCCCCACCCCCCACCCGCGGAGAAAGGGGGGCGCTTGTCCAGGCTGGGAGACCGAGGCGCCCTTCCTTCAGCGTTGGCGCGCTGGCGGGAGAGGAAGAGACCGAGAGCCGGGAGGGAGGGAGAGAGGGGGGCTCCGAACCCCCCCTCCCCCGGCCTGGGGCTAGCAGGGCGACGGCTTGCCGGCTCGCCCCCAGTCAGAGAAGGGGACGGGGCGATTCCATTAAATTTACCACCCATGCGCTCGCTCTCTCGCTCTCGCTCTCTCTCTCTGTGCGTGAGTGAGTGAGAGATCCCTGAAGCTGATGGTGCGGGTGCCTCTCCCCCCCTCTGTGTGTGTGTATGTGTGCGTGCGTGAGTGAGTGAGTGAGTAAGTGAGAAATCCTTGAAGCTGATGGTGCGGGTGCCCCCCCCATACACACACACAAAACACACACACACAAACAAACAGACCCCCTTCAGGAATCCCTGAAGCTGATGATGCGGGTGCTGCCAGGGGTGCCTCCGAGGCGCGAAGGATAAGCTGGCATTTCAGCCGCTTCCCCACCTCCACCCCTCCTGCCCCATCCCCAATTCAGCCGATCGTTTTATGGCCTCCGGCTTTGGGCACAGACAGGAACCGCTGCCGGTTGCCTCCTCCTGGAAGCTATTAAAGGTAACCATCAAGGCGGCTTTGCGGGCTGATTAAAGTAATCCAAGCCTCCCCATTGATCCGATCAATGCGGGGCTTTTGGAGCAGGAGCCTTGGTAATGGTTTTGGCCTTCCTGCCGCCTCTGTCTAGAAGGGAGTTGAGTAACTAACCTTGATAGGTTCAGGGAGGAGAAAGGGATGGGTGTTTGCTTCTAGAGAGGAAGGAGAGAAAGGTTTGAATTTCTGATCTGTGGTGGAGATGCCCACTGGCAGGCTCTCAGCTGTTCCTTTCTGAACAAAATGTCCTGCTTGTGTTGTTGTTCAGTCCTTCAGTCGTGTCCGACTCTTCGTGACCCCTCTTCGTGACCCCATGGACCAGAGCTCGCCAGGCCTTCCTATCTTCCACTGCCTCCCAGAGTTTGGTCAAAATCCTGCTTGAAGAAAGTGGCAAAAAGGGACTTACCTTAATAAGGCAGGAAGAAGAAGTCTCTTCTTTCTGTCCTGCAGCTAGGAACTTAATGTGGTGGATTGGTCTTGCCTTGCCATGCCTGTAGATGTCCCCCCCCCAGTGCCGTTCTTGTGGCACTTTGGGCGGTACCTGGGCTGTTTTAGGGGTCAAGATCCCATAACGCACCTGGCGTCTGAATATGTACATTCTGACTTGTACCTTAATGCCTGCACAAAAGCTGCCTGTTAACATTTGGTATAAATTCACAAGCAGGTGGGGAAAACAATGACAGAAACTGGAATGGCAAGAGAGTAATACAGTATATGCATCTTTTTAATCCTTCTTACTTGAGAGTAGTAGCCTCTGTCAAAGTGAGACTTGCTTCCAGGGAAGATATGGGTTGGAACATGTGCCTAGGCTTGTGTGAGAGTGGAATTGTAAATACATTTTCCTCTAAATTTATGTACAGTATTTACAGGAACTGCTTACCTGGCAAATGTCTGGCAAACAGTAGGTTGAGGTTACGGTGACCTGAATGCACCACAGTGCCCCTTTAAGGCGTTTCTTTTGGGGACTGCAGTGAGCTAGGGACCCTGCAGAATCTGAGAAGCACAGGCCCTGCCCAGAAAGCTCACAGTCCATGTGTGGAGAAACCTTGATAAAGAGCCAAGACCTGCGTGGGTGGAGCCTGGGGAAAGATGGAACAGTTAGATTGGGAGAGACTTGACAATGCCCCAGCGAGATGCCTAGTGGAGGTGACAGTGGGGGCAGCTGAAAAATGTTGTCAGCTGCAGCAGCTCCTAAGCTCATGGGTTCCCATGCATTCTTGGACTACAACTCCCAGAAATCCTGACCAGCAGAGCTAGTGGGGAAGGCTTCTGGGAGTTTAAGTCCAAGAACATCTGGGGACTCAAGGTTGGGAACAGGAGTACTGGGGGAAGGTTGATCAGATGACCCGCTTGTGAAGAAAGCCAGCTGGGCAGACTTATGCAGCACCCCTCTGTGGACTTCGGTCTAGCATCTGACCTCAGGCGTGAGTCTGGCTCTAAATCTGAGGAATGGAAAACTCTAAACCAGGGTAGGGAAATTGCAGCCTTCCAGGTGTTGTTAATTTGCAACTTGTATTATCCCCAACTGGCTTTGATGGCCCCAGGGCATTTTGGAAGTGGAGTCCAACATTCGGAGGGGGACAATTACATACCCCTTCTATAGTTGCTGTTGAGAAAGGCTCCGGAATGGGGAGTTGATGCAGTGGAAGGCAAGTGTTATTAAGCTGCTGCTGCTGCTACTGCTAATGATGATGATGATAACAATTAATATACCAATATTTAACTGATGCTTTTTTTGGTTCAAACTTGTATCTCTTTTATCCTACCAGTCAAAGACATGTGTCTTGTATTTTTGAATAATAATAAATTTTCATCAGGCATTGTTAATATTCCTAGGGTTTACTAATTCTTAGTTTCACTAAGTTGTAGTGCAGTGGCATTGAGAGTTTGGGTTGGCACATGCAGTTGGTGCATGATGTCTACAGTCCCTTGCGCAGCAGAATGCTTTCACTGCTCAACATAGGAACCATAACATGGCATAGATGCCACCCACAGGTTTCCTTATTTGCTTCCGGAATTGCAGCACCTATCCTTATCACACATTCCAGGTCTTACATCCTGGGAGTGATGAGATCCGTCGTGAGCAATGCTTGGAGAACCCTAAATAGTCACTGTCTGTTTAGACCTTGGACAAGTTACCTTTTGGGCTGTCATAAGCATCATCATCAAATAATCTGGTGAGAGAGGCCAGATTACTCATAAACATGTTTGAATTTGCTTGTGGTTCAAATATTGGTTGCAGAGAAAGTTTGACTTGACATAGATGGTAAAAGGTAAAGGTCGTCCCCCCCCCCCCCATGGATGGGAGGGGGGGGCGGGTGTGGATTCAAGCTGAAGAGCCAGTGTTGTGCCAGTCCATGGCCACGTGGCC